>CAKAOI010043594.1:0-49147 GCA_916701655.1 Sebastiscus albofasciatus | reverse complement strand
ACGTTAGCTTCACTGACTAACGACTCACATGACTAATGACTCTATCTGGCGTGGAGAGGAGGACGTGTTGCTCTGGCTCTATCTATTTGGCGTGGCGAGGAGGACGTGTTGCTCTGGCTCTATCTATTTGGTGTGGAGAGGAGGTCGTGTTGCTCTGGCTCTATCTATTTGGTGTGGAGAGGAGGTCGTGTTGCTCTGGCTCTATCTATTTGGCGTGGAGAGGAGGTCGTGTTGCTCTGGCTCTATCTGTTTGGCGACACCGCGGAGCTGCTTGACATGATATCCTCCTGGATCCACCTTCTCACATATGTTCCCATTATATGTATTAATTTTAGTTATATGGATTGCCTATGTTGTATTTTGATTATGTTGTTACTCTGTACGCATGACATCTATTGCATGTCTGTCCATCCTGGACGGGGGATCCCTCCTCTGTTGCTCTTGGAGTTAGTTGAAAGTCCAATTTGTCACATACTGTCACTATAGGGTGCCTCCGTAAATCGGTTTCCGATGCCGCGGGGCGCTGCCCAATCAGCGGTATTTAACGAGTTGGGAATGAGACACGGTTGGCTCAGCCGTCTCCATGTTGAGATCCGTGTGGAGCTATCCCATCAATCATGCTCTGAACTTCGAATTTAGCATCTTCTATTAAAGGGAAGAAAATGCGTATATGAGTGCAGGAACTAGTGATTTGAGACCTTAAATGACTGCTATAAGGAATTTCCCCTCACGACGCTTAACACACGCTGTACATATCTGATGAAGTAAAGCGAGAGAGAAACAAGAAGATGAGTCACAACTACTGCAGACTCTAATAATAATTTTTCATTTTCATTTCCCAAGTGAGAATGTTAAACATCCTCTGGTTCCAGCTCCTCCAATGTGAATATTTGCTGTTTAATATCATTGTTAATTGAATACATTTGGGGTTTTGACAGTTGGTTGGACAAAACAATTTGAAGATGTCACCTTAGGCTTTGCAAACTTGTTATTTTGTGATAATTTAACAGACTAAACAATGAATTGGCTAATTGCAAAACTGTTTGACAGATTGATTGATAATGGAAATTATCATTACAGTAGTTGCAGCCCTATAGCAACAACCTTTTGTGAGAGGAAGCGAAGTGCTTTATGGGAAATGCAGCGCTAACAACACTAACAATCCCCTCTGTTCTCTTTTGTGTTAACAATAATTATTTCAAGGTAATTTGAAAAGTGTTGTGGATGTTTCAAATGTCACATATGAGACATAGGTAGGTAGGTGGATTTTTCAGTAAGTATTTGTGTTATATAACATGCTGTAGAGTGTTCATGTGCAAAATTAAAAATGTTCTCTTCTGGGATTGATAGATAATAATGAACGTACCTGTCAACAGAGACGGCAGCCAGTGTGAAGCTGCTGGCGTACATGGTGAGGTTGATGAAGAAGTGGACCACTTTGCACATGAAGGAGCCAAACACCCAGCCCTCCAGAGAGTAGATGGTGGCTTGGAAAGGGACGCAGAAGATGATGAAGAAGAAGTCGGCCACGCTCAGGTTGAGTATGAACAGATTGGTCGTGTTGTATCCCACCTGGCCGCTCCGCAGAAGCACGGCAAGCACCAGGCTGTTGCCGATGGTGCCCAGCAGGAAGATGAGGGAGAAGACCACGGACACGATCACGCTGGTCGGGTTCAGCTGGTAGCTCTCAGATACATTGGCCTGCCCTCCTGGCTTGCTGAAATCCTCAAAGTCAGCCATTTCTGAAATCTGAAGTCTGAAATAGAGAGAAGCAAATTATAATCACTATCCTAGAGCTTTTGATTGTTTTACTATGTCTTCTGGGCTCATGCACTGGTGGTTAAAAATGATAAAGGAGCTCACTCAGAGGGGGGTTTAATGAGTTAGTGTTTGCAACTTTTAAAATTATGCTAAAAAAGTTGACAAGCCTGCATGCACCAGAAGATTTCTTAATCCCCAGTAGAGACATGTCACACATATTAATAAGACAAGAATGAGAGGCTGTTTTTAATTGGATAGTGACGTATTGTCAGATGAGTCTAGGGAATATTTTCACAGCTTAATTACAAGTAAGGTTGCAATGCGGTTTAATTTGAATGGAGACGTAACTAGCTTCATTTAAATGGTAATGCTCAATTCACACTATACATTACACCATTTCTTTCTTTCTTTTTTTTTAAGGTTTGAGAAAAGAGGTTCACCTTTAAGGTGAAGATTTAATAATACACTGCTGAGATTTGCTGGCTTCAAATATGAGCTAAAAGGTTTTCAGGTAAGTGGACGGAGCCACTTACAGCCAGCGATTCACCTCTTCTCCTATCTAATCCAAGGAATTGTGTCTCAAACCCAGAGCTGTCTGAGTGCTGCCCCCTGTTCGATTCGATTCGATTCACTCTCTGAAAAGAAGAAGAGCAGGAGTCCATCTCAGCCAAGAACACATCATCCACGGTGAGCATTTATCCCTCTCAATTTCTGACCAGTAACAACGTCACATTGGAGCTTCTTGACGTGTTGCAGTTTTGTGTTGCAGGGGGCGTCTCCAGTGACGTCAGTGTGCACTCTCAGGCTGGCGAGTGCTACAAAATTGAGGCTTGAAAGTAAAGAGGTGCACTCGATGGTGAAGTTGATGAGCCACAGTGAAGAGAATCTCACATTTAATTCCATGAAAGATTCTGGATGAAAATTATGGATGAAATATGAGCAGCTGAGAATATAAAACCAGTGTGTTTGTTTATATTCCGTATTGTTCAGTAGTGGCATCAGTGTGTTGTTAAAGGGCAGGACCATTATTTTAGATTTTTTTGAGGTTTTTGTGGCTTCCCAGTGATGTTCCTTATGTTTTCAAATCCAAACATTCACATTTTGGTAGAATTATGAATGTTTAGAGTCAAAATGCTGTTTTACCGAGCCCTTCTAAAAACTTTTCCCTACATGACCTGACAGATGACGCTGCTACAAATATAAATCCTTATAGTCAGTCTAGTAACGTTACATACGGTAACTTAGATGGCTGTCAGCATGCTCCCAGTTAGGAGAAGTAGACAGGAGTACCAGCATGGAAGCTAAGCAATGTACTGTTGTGGACGCCGCGTTAATTCAGATCTGAAAGTCACACAATAACACAAATAAACTAACCAATGCAGCAGTAGACCAGCAACTCCCCGTGTTCTGCGAGGTAAAATTACAGCTTTTATCAATGGAGTCTGGTGTCTTTGAAAACAACCATATAACGGTTTCAGCTCCCCGTCGGAAAAGGCTGCCTGATGGTGAGGTAAAGTGGTGAAAATAGTCTAAATATAACGTACACTTAAACTGATAATGACTTCTTTTAGGTGGCTAAATTAAGTTTTTCTGCTGCTACCGTCCACAGCCACCTTACCTCACCATCAGACAGCCTTTTCCAGTTGGGAACTGAAGCCGTCATATAGCTCTCTTGAAAGCCACCAGACTCCATTCACAAAAACATTAATTTTACCTAGCAGAACACGGGGGTATACATACAACGCAACTTAAAACAAATCTGAACAAACCCTTTCAGTTATTTCCAAACTTATCCCAGCTAACTTTGACTCAGCTGGTGCTAGCATTCACATTATTCATAACCTTAATTGACTGATTAGCTTCATGATTAGCTTAATTTGGTAACCTACAACACTGCTTTTTGCTATAGGCTGAGTGGGCGTCTCCATTTGAAAATCCCGAAAAAAGAACATAGATGGACCTTCCCTTTAAGAATTGATTGACATCTATGGGAATGAACTAAATCTGAATTAGGGCATGACAAGACCATTTAGTGGTATATAAACACAATTCCTAGGAAACAATGTTGATCAATTGATTTGGACATTAAGAATATATATCTTTAAACTTTCTCATCTCACATTATTATGCATTTGCCCGGCTTTCAAAAGACTATTCTTAGAATGTGAATTGGTAAGCTCTTGAGGTTGTGAAGAGCAAGCTCAATGCACACCTGGAATAACAATGCTGACTGTCATTCAGTAGCTTCGGAGGTAATGGTGGGAAGCTGGACGCAGATGCAGCGTCTGCTTGAAGTGCATTTTAATCAGCTCTTCATGCTGATTTCTGAGAAAAAAATTAGGAGAATCTAATTTTTCTTGCCATTCAGACTTCCAAGCAACACTTGTTCATTGACCGCTGACGGCTAATGTAAAGGGACAGTCTCCTGCGTCGAAAGAACTCCTTTTTGCATCACCTTCAAATGGTGGCCTTCAGTTAGAAATTGCTCTTTTGCCGGAGCCTTTCCGTGGCTCCAAATTGAACAGCAGTAGAAAAAATGTGGATCCAATTCTGTTATTGTCTTGGTTAATACCACAGAATTAGTGTTGTGCTTGCAATTTCCTATCATGAAAAAAATGAAACAACTCACATATCTCATAACACCATGCATGCCAGGCTCAGACTACAACATCACATCAAAATTTGATTATTTTTCGTGGAATCACCCTAAAGCGAGAATGTAGCTCGATCTGAATGAACTGCAGAAGCATGAATGAAGGTTGTTTATTATCCTAACAGACACGCATTTTATGTGAAAGACATGCAGCATGATTAATTAATCCCCCATCACATATCTGTGGCAGTATAAATGCAACCATTTATAAAACTCACGGAGCTGAATTGACATAGCAGCACTGAGAAGCTCAGATGGCAACTTCTAGATAGACAGAAACGATGAAGAAATCAATCACATAAGTGTTATTTTTTCACGACAGTAAAGCAAAATCACAGGGAATAAAAACTCTAAATATAGACCATTAAAAACTGATGTTGTGACAGTATTTTAAGTCATCCTCAGGCTTCCATACTTCCCTTCCTCAAATCTCAGCATAACCAGCCTAAAATGAATTATTAAACAAGATTAAACTTTCAACATCCTTTGTGCATAAACTCTGCTGCCTCTCTGTCTGCATAAACGCAATCGTGACTGAGAGAAAAATGAACAGTGAGCACAGTCAATGGCAAATAAATGACACTCGGGTGGTTGGTGATGCTGCTGCAGAGAAATTTCCCCCCACATCTCTGTGTGTCAATACCTGACTTCAGCATCCTCTTTCATGGTGAGGCTGAATCCTATTTTTTTCCCACTAAGGAAGACAATCTGGACTGATATTGAATATCTGACTGCAGTGGGATATCAGGGCTACGACTCCAGCCAGAACATGTGCAAGAGTCTCAGGGGGAATCAGAGCAAAGAGGGATAGACAGACAGTACAGGAGCTTTATGAGCTGTTGATAGAGCGAGTGGGACCTGACAGCTTGTGGAATTTGAAGACTTTGGCTGAGCTCAGTGTGACGGTTATGAGGGTATAATTAGAGTTTTTGGAAATGAAACAATAGGTAATGGAAACAGCGTAGCCAGAGAGGAGGAGGAGGTGGAGGTGGAGGGTGATGATGGGGATGTAGCACAGTTTAAACCAGATTTGGTGGGAAAACATCTTCATTTTCACTTCCTTTTCCTACAGCATTAAAAAATGATGAGCAGGCACAGATAGGACAACAGATTACATCATCATATTTTTGCATATTTTTTAATAAACAACAGAGCTATAACACGCATGATATTAAAGCTTTCATCCGGCAGGTGTTAAACACAGATTAACAACCAAACTTTAGATATCAGCCAATCAGCTTTCTGCATCTTGTAATCAAATGATTAAAAAGGAAAAAATTGATTGTGTGTGTCAGAAAATTTGAATTGCAAATGTTATTCTCAACATTTCTATTCCACACAAACAACAGCAGAATCAGCATGCAGCTCAGGCAGATGCAGTATGATAAAACCTACCAGGCTGGTGATGATGGGTGGACAGCATCCAAAGCTTCCTCTCAGATTAAGACTCCCAGCAGACCTGCTCTGTTAAGATGCTCATACTCTTCACGCCGAAGCCTCTGTTCTCCCAGTGTTCATCGCTATCTGCCTGTGTTGCTGGTATCTTACTCTTTCTCCGCCTCCCCTCCTCCTCCTCCTCTCCTCCACCCTCCACCCCTCTCTCCCCCTAGCGAGGACTCCTCCTCCACATTCACTTTAATGTTCACTCCTCACTGCAGAAAAGGCTTGCAGAGCAAAGGTATGGAGGGAAGCTGCAGCGCCGGGCAATCTATCAATGCATAATCAGGAGGTTTCCCTGTCAAATAACCCCAAAGCAACATTGATCGCTGCACGTGCACCCAAATCAGTCTGGCTTGAGGCAGTGACCTTTGCATTTACATTCATCTTTACCATGGCTTGTTATGTAGAGATTGAAACCATTGTCTGCTGAGAGAGAGAGCACAATTCAATTCAGAGAAAACACTCAGGAGGGAAAAATAATACTGTCTGTGTGGACATTGTTGGAGCTTTAATTTATGTGTAACTTTTAGGATCAGATTAATCACTTGAGGAATTTGATTTATGTATTAAAACTAGTTTACGTGCGAGATGTCAACCGTAAATGCGGTTCAGGTAACAAATCTTGTGCTGTAGACGATGTTTAGGTGCATCTTTATTCATGATCGTAGTGTAGATACATCCTCAAGCTAAACAATAATACAGGCATGCCTATTAGTCCAGGGATCTCAGTAGTTAACAGCTATGGAGGGTTTAGATACATTAATACAGGCTAATAATTGGACTGTCTCAGCTTACAGGAATGGTTATCATGAAATACGTGCATGAAAGTCTCTCCTAGCTTGATTAAAAGCATATTACTGTATTGATTACTTGCTTTTATCACCTATATGTTGCACACAAATATAACTTTTAGTACTGATTATTGAGCAAGGTATGAATGGAATTCAAGAAAATTGTGTCGTGTTTTAAACTATAATTGAAAAAGCATCCTCTGTCAAGATGATATTTCTATATGGACCCCAGGAAGAATTATGCTTCAGCACCTAATGGAGATCCAAGTAAAGAAGCAAACAAAGAAAGAAATGATAAAAAAACCAAACAGAATACAAATCGCAGTATGCCAGAGGTAAATGAAAAGGTCACAAGAATGAGTAAAGGGTCAAGCTGACTTTTTATCAATTCAAGGGTAAGCGCAGGACAAGAATGACTCATGCAACAGAGGAATACGAAGAAAAAAGAAAAAGCTTCTTAATAACACACTTTGTAGGTTTATGATACAAATGCATGAAACAAAGAGGAAAATTGTTATTTTAAACATAGACTGTAGACATAGTCACCGCGACGTCACCCATCAGCTTGTGGACTGCTGTTTTGAAGCCTTGAGTTCGTCATTTTGGCTGTTGTAATTTGGTTTTTGGCCGTCACCGCCTTGGATTTTACCCTTCGCCATCTTGGTTTTTGGTCATCACCATCTCGATTTTTGGCCGTTGCCATCTTGGTTATTTGCAACCAGACGTGACTCAAGAAGGTGGAGCTAAGTACAGCAGACCAAAAAGGTTAGAATTAACTTTCATGAACTAAATACACACTGTGAAAGGGTTCAATTTGTAAGACGAAAACACGGACAACTCCCAGACCGGACAACGCTGTGGTAGCAACCTGTCAATCCCGTGGTAGCCACGCCCTAATACATCCCCTGCTTTATGGTCTATTCGACTCTAAATGGGACCATAATCTACTAAATGAACATCATGCTGTATTGAAGAAGACTTGAAACTAGCGATTGAGACCATAAACTCATGTTCACAATGTTTACTGAGGTAATAAATCAAGTGAGGAGTAGGCTCATTTTCTCATAAATTGATAGCAGATAGAGTTGCTCACTGATTTTGAACGTTACAATGCATATTTTTAATGTTTATTTATCTGATTCCTGACAAATTTTACAGATTTAGCTTCATATTTTAATAATAGTATTCAGAATGTAAGGTCCACGTGTGTGTGTGTGCTCCTCATGCTTTCTGCTGCTCTTTTTAACCCAATCATTGTACCTCCACCCACCCACCCATCCATCAAACTATCGAGTGTGCGTTCAACACCTCTAATAAGGGATCCATATGGAGAGAAGTAGAGACGGCGCCAAGCTCTTGTTATGGTGAGTACTGACTTCCCCCTCATTTATTTACTCACTGGTTCAATTGCAAACCCAGATGAGTCATTCAAACATCACTGCCAGTGTGAATAGAACATATTTTGCCAAATCCACAGGGTCCGACGTGTCTCGGGAGTTGGCTCAGGATCTTGAATCCTGATTCAAATGCAACCTCCCAACCTTCAGTCTGACTGGTTCCTGGCTCCTCTGTCTCCCGACACACAAGCTTTGACACGCTGTCTGCGTCTGCTGTCAGCCATCATCCATCAACCAACGGCACGACACCGGGTCAGACAGAACAGCAGGATGGAGCATGATGTCCACTCTGAGAAACAACCCATGGGAAACAAAAGCATCCATTACTTTGCATTATTATGATTTATACTGCTGTCACTGTGCCATTTATTATTGCACTTACAGGTTTTTTTCAATATCTCTGCCCTGCTTCTACATTTGACAGTGACATGGCTAATCTGAAATTCATCTCACTGTTCTTCTCCTCAGTGTACATACGCGTATTGACGGCTAACACTGATTAACAAAGTTACCATGTTGATTCGAGTTGAGATAAAAATCTATCTTTCCACTGACTCCTTATGTAAGGGGACCACCCTCCTTTTAAATGGAAGGTGATGAATTTGGCCGGTTGGTTTGGACGATGATGGATTCTGGCCTCAGTGTATAAGGAAAATTAACATTCAGAAATACCTCTGGGTGTTGTTTCATGTGAGCGTTTCCATGGCAACCACAGATTGAAAGGACGGCGAGAACACAGGATTGATTTCCACCCAGAACACAAGGAGTAGCATGACATTTTACAGAGTAGTCTGCATAGAAATGCAGTGCATTGGTGAATTATTAAAAGACAGCTTCAGGCCAACAGAATCAAAGACATTTCCTCCGCTAACTTAAACCTGAAAGATTTCTCTGTAGAGTTCAACGGTACGATTGTCAGAGTAGCCATTCTTTCACTGTTTGACAACGATAATAAAGCGGATCAAATCAGGCTCCCCTAATGAATTCAGGCATATGGCAACACTCATCAGCTGTTTGTCTCCACTTAACATCCAGTTAACATTAATGACAAGACAGCATAACTCCATGCTTCTGTTTTACAAATATTACAGTCATTATATCTAATGTGGATTCATTGTTGCAGAGATGCGCTCTCAGAAAATGCAGAATATTCTGCAGTGACATGAGGTGACACTGTTTCTGAGCTGATAAAAGCAGAGTGAAATGTAACCACTGTAGCCTGTGTGAATAACAGCCTCAGTGTCGACAAGCAATCAAATAGCTGCTGTAATAAAAGTGTGACAAAACTACTGATAGAATCATTAACTTCAAGATGCAGCACCTCTAAAAGAATTACATGTTCTCAACTCAATTACGCCAGACAAACTTATTAATTAGTCCCCTGCCAAGCTTTCAATATTGACGTTTTTACAGTAGAGATCAATTACATTGTGAATGAGTGGTTTATATGCCGCATCTGGAGCTTGCTTTATTGGTCCCCTCTCAGTGCACAAAACTAATCACAGCTACAGCCTCAGAGGAAATGAGTGGTGTGAAGTGTTAACCTCGTACACCTTGGCTCGTGATCACTGGAGCATGTACATTAGCTGGAACCTGTTGTGCTCAGACTCGAGTGCCTGCGCTGTGCTGATGGATCAATCAGTCCAGCGGTGGAAGAAGTACTCGGATCTTTTACGAAGTGAAATACAACAGTTTAGAAATATCCAATTACAAAAGGGGTCCTGCATTCAAAGTAAAAGTACAGAACTAGGTACAAATATCAAAAGTAAAAGTAGTCATTCTGCAGAAAAATGGCCCCTGTGACTGATTATTTTATATTATATTATTATTGTTAATACTGATGTATCAATATTAGGGCTGTCAATCAATTAAAATAGTTAATTGTGATTAATTGCAATTTAATCACACATTTTTTATCTGTTCAATATGTACCTTTAAAGGATATTTGTCAAGTATTTTATACTTATTAACATGGGAGTGGACAAATATGCTTGATGCATGCAAACGTATGAATATATTTACCATTAGAAATCAATGAACAACACAAATCATTGACAAATATTGTCCAGAAACCCTCACAGGTACTGCATTTAGCATAAAAATATGATTAAATCATAACATGGCAATCTCAAGCCCAACAGGCAACAACAGCTGTCAGTGTGTCAGTGTGCTGACTTGCCCCAAACTGCATGTGATTATCATAAAGTGGGCATGTCTGTAAAGGGGAGACTCGTGGCTACCCATAGAACGCTTTTTCATTCACATATCTTGAGGTCAGAGGTCAAGGGACCCCTTTAAAAATGGCCATGAAAGTTTTTTCACGTCAAAATTTAGTGCAAGTTTGGAGCGTTATTTAGCCTCCTTCACGACAAACTGGGATGGTGGTTGGTACCAATGGATTCCTTAGGTTCGTAAGATTAGGATAGTTTCATATGATGCCAGTATCTTCATTCTAGCTGTAAAACTGAGCCCGCTATAATCTAAAAATGTATTGCATTAATGCGTTAAAGAAATGAATGGCATTAAAACAAATTTGGGTTAACATGTTATTATCGCGTTAACATTGACAGCACTAATCAATATATAAGTAGCATTTTACTGTTGTCGCTGATAACTAACTTTACATGGAGTTTACTCCAGTGGTTCCCAATCTATAGGTCGGAACCCCACTAAAGGGTCACATGATAAATATGGGGGGTCTTGAGATGATTAAACTGGTAAGATCTTCTGGTTTAATCTTTAACTATGCATATATTTTATATGGTTATCTATTTTTTAATGTAAAATTGTAATCTTAAAATTAACTAACTTTAGCTGTCAAATAAATGTAGTGGATTCAAAAGCACAATATTTCTCTCTGAAGTGTAGTGGATTAAAAGTAAAAAAAAAAAAAAAAGAAAGAAAGTTAAATACAAGTACCTCAAAACTGTACTTAAAGGTGCTATTGATAACATTTATAACTTTCAGCCACTAGACGTCACACCTTGTTAGAAGTCTTCTTAGAAGTGGGAACCAAACGTCTTCCAAAGAGATAAACAAAACATTCATTTTGGACCCGCCAATTTTTTTAAATGATTACTTCACAATTTTAAGCAAACTCTGTGGATGTATTATTTTTAATATTTGTTGACATAAAAATGTTATCATTGAGTCCTTAATGTACAGTAATTAAATACCTAGTTACTTTCCACCAATGGCTGAGTAACATGTCATGTCATACAGTAGTCTCGGATTGTGCGTCTTTAAATTAACCAGTCTCTCTCTGTTTGCTGCCAGTATGGATAAAACAACAATTATTATTATGCACACAGAGCAGAACAGGCAGTTAATGTGTTCAGTATGCGGGAGAGTGTGTTACTTGCTTCTGGCCACTTTGCCACTGGGAAAAGAAATATTGACCGATTCATCCACAGCCATGCCAGCACAGATCTGAGGACTTTACCTTGTGTATGCACCACTCTGAGTCAGAGTGGTATCTAGGCTATTGGGTGCCTTTGTTTCTTTCCTAAATCCTCTTAGTCCTGCTGCAAGATTTCAAACTTTATCATTTCAGCAAATGCGTCACTTTCAATGAAAAGCTGAAGAATTTACTGTATTCTCGCGCCGCCATTCAAATTATGTGGGAAGCCTTCAAGGCTGCATGCGCTGGTTGAATCATTACTCATCCTACACAAAGTAGGTGACGTTACACTGAAAAGACGGAACAAGCTGATGCTGAAGTACTTATTCATGAAAAGAGATGACTTTGGGAGGATTACAAGAATGGAAAGAAAGATGCTTACATACTAGCTGAATGTGAAAGGAAATATTCAGTGACTGACTACAGTCAGCTATCAATGGTTCACAACAGATCATTGTTTTACTATCCTTCTAGAAGTGGATGCATTGGATTTGGATGAAATATTGTTTCAGATAGACATGCTACAGATTGTCTCATAAATAGTAAGGCTCATTTTGCCTCGTGAAAGATCATATCTGACGTTTGGTTTGTTCACAGCTTTGGTCCAGAGTAAAATATCTCAACAACCACTGGATGGAGACGTTCATGTTGCCATGTTGGATGAATCCTAATAACTTCGGTGAAGCCTTGACTTTTCCTCCAGCGGCACCGTGAGTTTCATATTTGTGGTTTAGAGTCAGATGTTTCAAGAACTATTGGATACGTTGCCATGAGAATTGGTACAGACATTCATGCCCAAAGATGAATTGTAACAACTTTGGTAACCCCCCCACCCCCTTCCCATTTTTTACATCTATCACCAGATCAACATTTTAATTTGGCAAAAACTTTGGTTTATAACCAAATTCTGTCAAAATTAATGACATTCCCATCAGCCTCAGCTATATCTTGTGCTTAGTGCTGATTAGCAAATGTTAGCATGCTAACTTAAAGGACAAGTGTGTAACAATTAGGGGGATCTATTGTCAGAAATGTAATACAATATTAACTAGAATGGCAATCGGAGAGCGCAGAACCTGAGAACAATTGCCCCCCCTCTCCGTTCAGCCTGTGCCATCATCCACGTGTATTTTTGTTTATGTTGAGATCAGCTGTACGTAGCGGAGCATCGTAAAACACTTCATTCAAACTGGACAGAAACAAAATAAAACTCACCTAAACCATCGTCGTTACTCTTTCCAACAATCACCAAGTGTGCTTTGGTCGAACTCAACTGTAATTTCACAGAGTTTAATGTGAAAAAACGCCAAATCAACAGTTTAGTTTAGTATATAATCAACTGAAACTAAAAGTCGTTGTGTTTTTGTTAGCTTAGAATTAGCCGTTAATATCTACATAGGGAGTGGGTCCCCTCTCCAAGGAGTCCACCATGTTGCACCGCCATGTTTCAACAGTATCCCAGAACAGACAAACCAAACGTTGTTAACTTTTCCTGCATGAGCCAAAGTCAATAACGTTACCGTCGCCGCCGCTCTCTCTCTTTCTTGCTTCACCACTCACTTCCCACGTACACACACACTCACTGCATCAGCTCCAAATGACCGACACTACTCTTACAACAAATGGCTCCAAAGAGGGCCATTCGCGTTTTTGCGTCGGCCACCATAGCTCTCCAGCGCGCTTGGCACACAGGAGAGGCTTTTGGTTGCAATCTCCTCACCTCACCTCTAGATACCACCAGATCCTACACACTGGACCGTTAACTAGGATGGTGAACATGGTAAACATTGTACCAAGGTCTACTAAACATAGCCTGACTGTGGTCTTTTAGTCTTGTTATAATCGCAAAGTTTATGGATTAAATTACCTGTTTATAGCTAAGAAAGCTAAACTAAAAAGGATTGTTTTCAGTATATTGTTGAATGAACATAGTATTGGAGCAAATCTCTCATCAGTAGGCAGCCGATTTCATAGGTGCACAAACACAGACAGCTTTGCAGTGAGCTCTGGAACTGTGAGTCAGAGGAGAAACGAAATCCAAAGCAAGCACTAATTTAGCCTCATCAGCAGACTCATCACAGCAGCAAAATCAGCTTTGATTGCGGACAGAAATATTGCATTGCAAAATGCCACCATGGGTCAGTCCAGAGCTCAGCGACATACTGTATATCATTATCCCCTGGTTGCCATGGAAACCAATGCAGATGATGTCGTGTGTGCACCTAATGTTGAGGACGACAGATTTGGAGTGTGATTCCACTGGGATTGTTTTTCACTGTGCCAGTTACAAAAACAGAAGCATGTGAGGCTGAGCAGAGCAGACATCTTCTTCAAAGAGTGTTTTGCTTTTTTGTGAAGGAACCTGACGTTGACAATATTTCAACTTTTCAGAATTTTGGCAGTGCCGCTTTTCTGAAAACTGACAGTTTAGAGGTATCAGATGGTATTAGTGACATTGTCCTCACTCCATGGTGATCAGACTGAGCAGTGAAGCAGGAGAAAAGCCACCATCGACCTGATCTACGGACAGCGCTGGCCATTAGATTATAGGATTATTGGTGAGTGTACAAACTGTCTTACAAAGCATTATCTCCTCTTGCTGCAATAAAACAGTAATTTCCAGCACTTTCCACTTCCAATACGAGCATTTTTCTTCATACTGTTAACACGATTACTGTTATTAGTTCAAGCATCCAGCTCCAAATTCAAGTCCACTCTATGTGTGATCCAGACTTAGTGTGATATAAAGCCAGGACTAGTGTTTGTTAGCAGTGCTTCTTCAAAAGGCCTTTATTAGAAAACAGACAGTCGTGGGTTAAGCCTGCTGTCACTTCAGGTATGAAAGAGTTTGTTTTGACCCCGATCGAATCACACTGATGTTGAACGAAGACTGCGTGGCTTCATGGAGAATCCTTCAGTGAATCAAGGAAGCATTCATTAGCCTCAGAAACCCCACTTCAAACAAAACATCATCAAAACCGTGCTCACAGTGCCATGGAAGAATGATTGCTTCAGCATGACTGGAAGAAACAAGAACAATAAGGAAAGTTTGAGGGAATTGTACGCAGGAGAAACACAATTACTTTGGATTCAAAGCAGACAACCACCTTCATCATCGGAGAAGAGGCCATGTGAGTGCTAAAATACTGTTATATGGAAATAATATTGAAAACATTTGACTTTTTGTTGTATAAATCATAACTTCTCAGCCTCAGAGCTGCTTTCCCTGGTAGCTTTTTCAGACATCTGCGGCTGCTGAGAACATTGTGAACCCACGAACAGCTCTGAAACCATTGAATTCTGCCCTTGGCCTCAGACATAAGAACACAATGTACCTATAATGCTTTATGATACTGTGTATACTCACAAATGGGAAATGCTCCAACCCAGCACACCACAGCTTCAGCTGTATGATTGAAAACAATATTCTGATTAATTATTAAAACCAGACTGACTGAATAAATGCTGCTTGCTAAAATTAAATGTTCATGTGTGTAATTACTATTATTACTATTATTATTAATTATGGATGCAAGCAAGAATCATTTGAACAAAACATACAATTCCTCTTGTAACAATCAAGCAACAGGTGTACAACTTTTGTATGTGAAATATTTCATTGTCACATTCTACATTGTCAATTATATATAGAATTTATGTATATATATATATATATATATATGTATATCTAACTTTGTATTTCCGGTTCCAATGATTGTTAATACAGTAGCTGACAGGAAGTAAACTTGGACCAAAGCGGTTGCCCTAGCAACAGAACAGCAATGATTGGCTGGGTGGCATCAGCTATTTGCAATGCTTCACTGTGATTGGCTCATTCACAGTGCTGGTAACGTCCAATCACGTTCACTCAGGTGTGCAGCACGGACATTTGTAAACCTGTCACATATCATTGCTAGAAGTTGTTTGTTGCTGCAGCGGATGTGACACAGTCTGACATGTCTTGTTTTCTCTAGACTTGATAAAGGAATTAATAATGATGCCGGTAGTCAGAGGTAAGTGTCTGCTGATGTGCTGCATGTGTTTTCATCCAGTGACATTACATTTTGGCTCAGTACTGTATACCTGTTGGTTATCTTTGCTTGGTGATGCCAGTAGTAGTAGTAGTGCCATGCTTGCAGGTGATGTTGTGCTGCTGACTGTTCAGTTTGTTATGCTGCTGAATCTCTGTGTGTTCATTTGAAATCTCTGTGTATTATTTTGCATTGGAAATATATATATATATATTCATGCAGCAGTTTGCTAATTTCTCGTGGAGTTTTCTGTCTGCCTTGTTGCTGTAATGTCCAGAGTGATCATGTCTAGGATATAGGTCCTATTGGCAGGTTGAAATAGTTTTGGTGGTTTTCTATTACCTCATGCTATTTAGTGGATTACTAGAACACTTTACTCAAACCTTGATTTATGGTTATTCATATCATAATGGAGCCTATAGGCTAATAGAGCTGCAATGATTCATTGATTAGTTGTCAACTATTAAATTAATAGCCAACTATTTTGATAATCAATAAATTGTTTTAAGTATTTTTTACGTAAAAAAATATATATTATTTTTAATTATAATAATTAAAAATAATAATAAACTGATTCCAGCTTCTTAAATGTGAATATTTTCTGGTTTCTTTACTCCTCTATGACAGTGAACTGAATATCTATGAGTTGTGGACAAAACAAGACATTCGAGGACGTCGTCTTGGGCTTTGGGAAACACTGATTATCATTTTCCACCATTTTTTTATATTTTACAGACCAAACAACTAATTGACAGGTTAATCAACAATGTAAATAATCATTAGTTGCAGCCCCAGTCTGTAAAGGAAGTGTGTTATTTTGTCTTAACTTCCTGTCCACACCAGAAGTCGGAATATGTTGCACTGTGTGGATTGACATCTGCTGTATGTGATCACCTTGCGCCTACATGTGAGCAAATATCTGACCAGTTTTATAATGTGTATATATAATGTATGTATGTTTAATAATGTACAGCATGAAGGACTGCCAGAGATGAGAGAAAATTAGACTTGTTTTCTTCAGCTCTCTACCCACACAGCACCAGGAGCAGCTGGTCATCTTGCTGTTCTAATAGTCATGTGACCGGTCAGCGTGTCGGTATTTGTGTTTATAAGTTATTATGAATCGAATAAGTCTGTGGGGGTTCGCTCTCTCAGCAGAATCCTTGTCGTTGCCCGGATTCATCAAACAGACTTTTCTGCCAAAATATTCTATAAATGGTCAGTTTCCTGAACAGAAGTCTCTCACTGAAATGGGCTCTTCTCCAGATTTCTAGAAAGCTCATTTTGTTCACTTTACTTCATGGTTGTGATGATTTATTGATGAATAATTTAACAGGATGTTTTTCCATGGACCCAAAACACTTGATAACAGCCTTTAAGTTTTTCTTCTCTGACTGCCAGACTAATGCCGCATCATGAAAGGAAAAAAAATACTTTAGTTTGATATAACTTGGTGCATAAAATGGGTAGAAGTTTTTTGTAGAAAACTTGTTTTAGGGGTGATGTAGGTCCATTTATCAACAACTACTGAGTGCATTGCTATGACATTTTGTAATGTGTACATTCATGGCTCCCAGAAGATGTATCCTTTAGTGATCCCCTGACTTTTCCTAGCGCCAACACGAGGTTGACATTTGTGATATTGAGTGAAATGTCTGCACAACTATTGGATGGATTATCATGGATTTTCCCTCAGGATGATTTGTAATCCCTTTTCATCCAGCGCCATCGTCAGGTCAAAAATTAATTTTGGCTTATGACCTAAGCTAATGACATATCCATCAGCTTCAGTCGTACTTTGTATTTAGAGCTAATTAGCAAATGTTGGCGATCGTGGTAAATATGGCTACATTCCATATCGCATACTTTTTCTTTTTACTTTTACTACGTACTGCAGCTGCCCTTACAAAGTAAGTATGCGTTGCATGCATGTACGCATACAATTGGGACACAGGCTACTACTTTGTCATAACATTGCTCCTTGAAATTTGACCCTCTTGTTCATATATCCGCTGCGCAGAAGATTGTGGGTCAGAATAGCCGCACAGCTGCAGGGTCACTAACATGGCTGCAGACTCTGCGTCTTGTTTTCTAATGTGCCACTGAGAATCAGCTCTTCTTTTGAAATCACCGTCGCACATTTAACACAACACTTTAGTTTTTTGCTCTTTGACACCTGCGGGTTGAAATGCACCCTCTGTGGATGTAAGACATGCTTCACCCCTGGGTGCCATGCCATTGCTTCAATAAATCCGAGGTGATGAATCCGCTGTGGGACTAACTAGTGAAAATATGCCAAGGTCTGTTGAAGCTGTTTCTTTGTAATATGAGAACATTTACTTCCTATTATTATTTTCTATGACTAACACACATAACTTGCTGAAATAATCTCCCTTGTGATATAAATTTGATTGTGCCCAAAAGAGCGTCTCACCCCTGACTGACCTGAACTGGCATTATATTATTGATCGTGGTGCAGAAGCTCCCCTGTGTCCTTGGGCTGGTTGAAGTATGAATCTGGTGAGAAATGAGGAGCAGAGATAATTACAAGCAGCAGCACGGAGCCAGAGTACTAAAGAATGACAATTTGATTAATGGAAGCTGAAGTGGGGAAAAACAGGCAGCACTCAGAGATGCCATAACAGAGTTTCAGTCTTCTCCTGATGTTCATCCACATCCTCAGGCTTGACATTACCAAGAACCCAACTGGAGAAGAAAATTACCTTTTGACAAATTAGCTCAACTTTGAACATAAGAATCTTAAAAAACTAACTGACACAACCCTGAATGACAGAATAATCCCAAATAGTTTGAACGGTGTTGTGTTTTCATATTTGGCTGTATACGGCATATTTTATGTCACTTTAAAGGGACTATTTATAACTTTCAGAAATTGCTTGTTAACAGCGACACCTGTGGCCGTTAAGTCAACAAAAGTCAGCGTCGGGCTCGCGTTTGCTCGCTCTACATAGACATGAACGAGCATCGCTCAAAACGGTGAGGAAACACACGTCAGTTAAAACCACAATATCACTCTATATTTCAGCTGCTTGGCAGTAATGTTAGCTGACCAGACGAAGGTCTCTCCATGAATCAATGCTGATCCTAGTGTTGGCTTGGAAAAGCGGGTCGGTGCCGGGGCTGAAGGAGGAAGAGAAACGTTATCGTCTCCCGACTGCGCCCGCAGGGAGACACCGGCACCCGGTCGGAGACGATAACGTTTCTCGTTGCGGAGCCCCGTCACTTCACAAGACACGGGAAACCTCTGTTGGTCTGGAGGAGCTGCAGCATTTATTTCTGCACAAACGTCCACTGTACATTCACTAGATATTCTCAGAGCTACTTACTCTCCTGCAGTGTGGAGTGAGCGCGCATGAACGTCTAGAGGTGGAGCGAGACAGCGAAAACGTGTGCGGTGTGTGAGTGAAGGCAAGCAGGCAGAGGAGCAGACTCCGGCCACACGCTCGCATATGCGAGTGCGCATGGGATCCCGACCTGGTAGATTTATACCTGTAAAAAGTTACAAACAGTCCCTTTAATACAATTCATTTTATAAATTAAACCTTTTGACTTCCTCATTTCACAATATGGTAACACATTCTATGACGGCCATGTCTATAATAAGAAAATGAGCCTACTTCTCACTTGATTTATTACCTCAGTAGACATTGTAAACATGAGTTTATGGTCTCAATTGCTAGTTTCTAGTCTTCTTCAATACAGCATGATGTTCATTTAGTAAATTATGGTCCCATTTAAAGTCAAATAGACCATAAAGCAGGGGATGCGACGGCCAAAATGCTTAACTCGAGGTTTCAAAACGGCAGTCCACAAACCAATGGGTGTCAGCACGATGACGACGTCCACTTTTTATATACAGTCTACGGTTGTTAGCTGTAAGTGCTGTGTTAGCAGTGAGTTGTTTGATTCAAGTGGTTGCTGACTGCTCTGTTCAATGTATTTATTTCCACCAACATCAGTTTGGGGAACGCATAACTTTTATGTATCAATAATTTGCATCAATCAGTCTTCATTGCGTTCAAACTGGCAGGAGTTGTAGAGCTCTGAGGGTGACCTCAGCTCCCTTTACTCATCTGTACACTTATCACTTTGTGAAAAGGTATATTAAATCAATCAGTCCAATCTCATGGCCCATTTACTTGAGCACCATGTCCTCCAGTGTGTGTGTGTATGTATTTTAGCGTACGATGAGTTTTCACTGTGTCCCATTCTCTGACCTGCTTCGTACTTGTACACCACTCATCTGTTCAATGACATTGAGAAAAAACAGCATTACACTCCAGTCTGTCCCACTTTCACGCCCCAATGAGTGTCAAGTATACTTAATACTTTGAATAAAACCATACCCACTGAGTTTTAAGAGCTCTTACTGTCAGCCTCTGGCTTCCTGTGTTTTAAATGGCTCTAATTAATGTCTTTTTCCGCTGTGCTGTTATCAGATTTTCATCCATAATAATATCCAAAGACATAAACGACACTATTGGTCTTAGAATAGGGGCAGTAAATATTTTAAATGCACTATGCACAGTACAGCATGTGGTCTGAACTGCATGCACAATAAAATAATTGTTTTCTGTTTGCTGCTGATAACACAGCAGTGTTTTCTTCTGTTCTGCAGCTAGAGTATATTGGGAAAATAATGACTAACCAGCAGTGCCAAGTAATAAGTACGGTGGTGCCAATAGTGTCAGCTGTGTGGGGTTTATGGCCTATTAGCGTCAGACCAGCTCAGGTGCTGGTGCTGCTGGTGAACCAGTTGGACATCTCAAGTCAAGATGATACATGTTTTTAGCTGATGAGTTTCTCCATATTGACTCACCATACAGTCAGCTAAAGTGAATCTGTTTCACACACATAATTGTTACCATAGCAATCAATTGTGTAAAAAAAAAACCTACTCGTGAAAATGTGAATTTTAGTTGTTTCTGCTGCTGTTAGACCACATCCAACTTTTCCATCAGCAGCGACACAACAAAGTGATGATGTTGGTCCACTCTGCTCTACTCTGTTCTCCTGCTGTGATGGGAAATGACTTTTGTGATAACCAGGAAGTTGGAGCTTGTTAGAGTTCTGTGCTTTTCCTCCGCAAACCCTCCAGGTCATAAATCTCCAGCTGGGAAACATGAATTTCCCTCGGGATCAATAAAGTTACTATCTATCCATCTAGCTAACATATCTCCACCTTGCATGAGTGTGTGAACAATCACAGTTTTTACAGAAACGTGGAAAACTAATAAATCATTGGGGCCTTCAAATTAGGGCTGCACAATTAATTGAATATTAATCGCAATTTTGACTTCCCACAATTAAATGAACATGATCGACTGCGATATGATGTTTACAATGCACCGCTGATAGACAGACTCTGCTGCATAGCAACTGTCCTAAGTGTGCCTGAGGTCACAGAGCCTGTCTCGTTCACCATGCTTTGTCGGTGTGACCTTTTTGCCGTGTCATCACCATTCTATATCTATACAATCAATGTGTCTTTATGATTGAATTGTTTACAAGAGCACAACGTTCTTCATAGATCTAGCCTCTTAATTTGGCTCTCAAATTGCACCAGATTGATGCATTTAACTTTAAAATGTAGCTACAACATTTAGGGTGAATATTCCTGTATATTTTCATATGGTAATATACTGTATATCGAGGAAGAAACAAATTGCAATGTCAGTTCTTTCCAACATCGTGCAGCCCTAATTTGTACATAAGCAGGAATGTAGCACAACATGGAAGAGAAAGCAGTTCTCTGTTTATTTAAATGTTAAAATGTAATTTAAATACTTTGTAGCTAAAATCAATGAATAATCATGATAAATAATCGTGATCTCAATATTTATCAATATAATCTTGATTACCATTTTGCCCATAACCGTGCAGCCCTACCTCGAACTCTACATAATATGAGCTTTTATAAACTGATATTATTTTGTGATATAGAGTTGCAACTAACGATTATTTTCATTGTTGATTAATCTTATGAGTGGTTTCTCTATTAATCAATTAGTTGTTTGGTTTGTAAAATGATGAAAAATGTCAGTCAGTGTTTCCCAAAGCCCAAGATGAAGTCCTCAAATGTCTTGTTTTGTCCTCAACTCAAATATATTCAGTTTACTGACATAGAGGAGTAAAGAAACCAGAAAATATTCACATTTAAGAAGCTGGAGTCAGAGAATTTTTACTTTCTTTTTCTTAAAAAAATACTCAAACTGATTAATTGATTATCAAATTAGTTAGTGATTAATTTAATGGTTGACAACTGATTGAATAATCATTGCATCTCTAATTATAATATATTTTAATTAAGTCTATTCTGAGTCACAATCTGGTCTAAGATCATTATGTCTCTACTGTAAAGCAAGGAAGTGTGTGTAATAAATCAAAACATTGAGCAATACAGTGTTTGGTGTTTTATTGGCTTATTTTCAATATGCTAATAAAAATCCTTTCCACTTTAATAAAATTACAAACCTTTACTTTTGCAAACTGATATTCATGAGAAAAATAACATCCACTCAGTTATTTGTTGACAGAAGAATTTCAACTCTTCTATCAAAACACTGGCAACACAAGGTCATAATGTTGGACTACTATGAAGACATTCACCGGTCTCATGGCCACGTTCCCTTTTGTCCCCATCAAAAGTGAATCATCGCAGCTCATTCAGAAACAAAATCCTCCTGGTTTGACAAAGCAGCAGTCAGTCAGAAAAGCCTTGAAACGAATCCAAATGACTCAAAGGAGATCATGTAAGCATTCATCGCTGAGATTAACAAGATACTCGTTTGGCTGGCTGAGTGGATGCTGTTGTGTGCCAGCAGGGATCAGGTGCATCAAGCTTATGCCTCACCGAGCTTCATCATCACCACCTCTGAAATCCTCAGAGACAAGAGGCAACACAGGCGAAAAGCACTGGTCTTAAAACGTGTCTGAGGCACAATGTTTTCTTCATCCAGAGAAATGACCTTTCAACAATCACAGCAAGGATTTCTATTTTTAAGTGTTTTGCTCTATTTTGATCTGCAGTCTCTATAAACCCTTTTCACTTAGAATTTCACTCAGCCTAAAAGCTGGATCGGTCTGCTTTTCTGTCAATAATGGCTCAATATCAAGTATGTGGACTAATGTGAGAGCTCTGCGTGCTTTATAAAACGCACAATTGTAATAATCCACTTGAATAACTTTGGTAATGTCACAATAACCAGCCAGCTTTGAGCAGAACCAGTCTTTCTCTGCATTTCTAACACATTTGTAATATTGAAGGAGGCAGATTTCTTCCTTTCTTATACAGTTGTGAAACCTGTTTTCTCAAAAGAAAAATAACAATAATAATAACCTGTATATATAGCAGCTTTAAAAAGTGCTTTGACAGACAAAGCAAAGCAAAACAGGATACAAGGCAATATAACAGAAAGCCAAAAGACTAAACTAAGGTAACATTTAAACACAGATAAAACAGTACAATAGATAAAACAATAAAAAAACATAAACACAAATAAAAAGAAAACAGCAATAAAACAATACAAAGACGATAAAAAGGCCGCATCTTCACCAGTGTGTTGTTTAAACATCCAATTTCTACATTTAACTTGAAGTAATTGGTGCTCTTCTCTTTAGTGACTGATACTTAAAGCCTCTCCTGAGTTACTACTAAGTAGTGTTTTCAGATGTCTGTATTACTGAGCTCCACTGGTGAAAATTGGAAGTAATTGTAATGAAATATGAAAAAAATAAATAATAGTTTCAGCTAAAAGGAACTTTAATCAAAATCTTCCAGAACCAGTGATAAACATGAGCAGATTAGGTTTGAATATCTGTCTTCTTTGTACATAAAGAGTATAAATAACAACTCCTAATCCAATGTAGAACTTTTAGTACTCACAGTAGTTTGAAGAAAATGACTTTCCTCATGAAAATGTAAATTTATGCCGCAAGATGCTGCAATTGATCAAGTAATGCATAATTTTGTTGAATATAAAGGCTTGCTTTGAATACTTTTACAGAAAATTAAAGGACCAAATGTCACTTCACAATGTCAGCGGTGAATACTTATAGATATATTCTGACTAAGTGTGTTTCTAATAGTTATCACAGAGGTAGCTCCATCGCTGGCATCTCAGAATGGTAATTGGGTATTTTGTGCAAACTGCAGCAGGTTGAAGAGGTCGGTTCAGCCGTGCTTATTAAATATTATTATGTAAATGGCTTGGGACCGTTTTTGGGTCTGTTTTCCAACGCAGCATCTCAACTGCTGGCTTTGTTGGTGACATCAAAGACCTCGATGATATCTCTCCTCATCATGTAAACGGTAGCAAAGGCAAAAAATATAGGAACAAAAGGACCAGTCACCTGATTTTTAACATGACATATTTAATCTCTGTAAGAACAATAAGTAGAAAAATAGCAGAAAACAAACAGCTGTGAAGTAAACATCAAGCCTGTTATGAAAGATTAAATATGAAGTATTGCTGCCCTCTGCTGTATAAACCCTGAATGACTCACACACTGCAACAAGTGCAACTAAGAAAATAGACACAAATGTTCCCATAATAAATATTCAAATAGCTTGTTTTAGCCGTCCAATACTCAAAAATATTCAATTTACAATTATATAAAACATAGCAAAAGTGGCAGATCTTCAAATTTCAGAAGTCTGAACCAAACAATGTTGGTTGATAAATGACTTATATGAGTAAATTGATTACAAAAGTTGCTACAGATTCATTTTTTAACGACTAATCAGTTAAATTGTTTAAGCTTCAGTAGCAAGAAAGAGAAAACTTGTAAAGATATTAATAATATGTAAATATGTAGTGAACTAACTTCATCTAACCGTCGTTTGTAAATAATAATCCACATTGGAACATAAAAATTCAATTAGAAAATCCTATGTATCTGCTTAAAGCCTGTCCAAGTTGCTCCCTCTCATGTGAAAATACAGATATCCATTTTAAACTGTCAAGGCTATTGTGTCTTAATCCAGCGGCTCCCAAAGTGGGGTCCGGGGACCCCCAGGGATCCTTGAAGGGTTTCAAGGGGGTCCCCAGCAAAAAAGGGGAATCATTTAATTTCACAATTATTCCATTAGTAAGTATGTATATAATGTATGCCAATTTTGGTCATGGGTTTTATACACTTTCTGTAATAAAACACCAAGAAGCAAAAATCCTATCAGATAGGGGACCCTGAGACAAAATCTTATCAAATGGAGGTTTGTGGTTTAATTTGTGTAAATTTAGGGATCCTTGACGTGAAAAAGTTTAGGAACCACCGTCTTAATCCACAGCAGTTCTGATATAAAACCTGATTTGAAGTTTGGGAACCAATTGATACAAAGTTCTTGAACAGTAGAATGTATTGAAGTATGAAAAACTCCTGTAAAACCCTGTACATGATCACTTGTATGGTCTTTATTTACAATGTTTCAGTCCTGAGACCTTCATTGTGATGAGGTTTACCTGATGACGGCCTGAGGGCGAAGCATAAATAAACTGGTCAACGTGTGGAAACCATAACAGTTCAGTATTCTCACTTTCAGCTTCATGTGGTCATCACCCACACCGATGCTGTAAACAAACCCTCCTTGCTGTAGAGCTGATTACATTATTTGATTGTTCCACTTCACAACTCTGATGGACTTGCTGATTTTGCCTTAACAACTGTCCTCGCAGTCTCCATGTTAAGTGCGTCTTCAAATCTGAATCAATTGAGCGATTTCACATCTGCATGCATCTTTGAAATAATTTATTCAATATTCATATATATATATATATATGGTAATATAATGGTTTCATCATGATCAGCATAGAAAATATATATACAGAGCAAAGCATTAGTAAAAATGACAGATCCTGCTGGGAAAGTATGTGCTTATATTGTAGAAGGCGGTAATATCTCAGCAACTTCCAAGAGGATTTTCTTCATTTAACAATCATTTTGATCCCGGATATGGATAGCCCAGATGTGCAGGTAGTAGATAGTTAGCACAGCTTTTGAAGTCTAAGTGGTGGTCCGAGATTAAGAGAGGCTGCAGTTGGAGGCTTTGGACTCTCGCCCCTAAACAAAGAGAGAAAATACAGTTAGAAACAGACTAATTGATCCCCACATATTTCATATACTAATTAAAAATGTATGAAAGGCAAAATTAAGTCTTTCGTCTGTCAGTACAGGAAGTTCAAAGAGGTTGAATTGCCATGACAACAGTGTACCTACATGGGTTCCTGTATGCATGCTACCGACGCCTAAGCTTTCCGGGTACCTGTTGTCTCTGCTGCTGACGTCTGTATTCTTCTTCACTGGCAGCGAGAGCCTGAGCCAGAGCCAGATCCTCCTGCTCCTGAGGGCTGAGGCACAAACAAAAGAAGATTCAGTTAGTGAGGGGTAAAAAAACAAACAAAGTTAAGACCTTTGAAATCTGGATTTATGTATAGTGCTGCCTCTATTATTATGTGTACTTATGTGTACTTAACTGATGACGGTATGCGTGTATACTGTATATAAACAAGGATTGTGGTAAATATCAGAATACTTCCCACAATTGATTCTTTTTTTTTTCTACCTTGGAAACAGCTGCTGTCAAAGAACGTCAATACAAGGTTCAATAGCTGTTCCATTGTATCACAATCCTCACAAACAAGTAGGCCGAGCACTCTCACATATTGATGTTGCTCTCTCCCTGACATGTTAACATATTACATTGTTATCAAGTGGTAACAATATTGGGGAAACTATTTACAAAAGGAGCCCAGTTGCATTTTATCGATATGACATTATCAAGCATCTATCATCTTTTACATGTTTTCATGAGTTACTGTTGTGCAAATAAAACAAATTCAAGTTAACTTTTGTTTAGATACGAAAGACACCAAGCTCTTCTGCTGTAGTGACAGTGAATTTGAGAGCAAGACTGACTTCTTCTACATCCCTTTTGAAAACCTACTTTTTTTAATAATAATAATAATAATAATAATAATAATACAAAAACTTTAGCTGATCTTTTCATGTGCTTGCTATATTTTATTTTCATTATGTATTCATATTGTGTGATTTTATTTGTATTTTTATCCTATCTTTTACTTGGTTAATGTTTATCTACTTATGCTACACCTTATAACCTTATTAAGAAAGGCGTTACGTAGATAAAGTGTTGTGCTGTGTACAATGTGTGACAATAAAATCTGATTTTCATTTTTTTGTTTTATTAAATCAGATTAATTCAACAATAGTTACACCCCGGATGTAATCTGTAATACCGCTCCACCATTTTAAGCTGAAGGTCAGTGAGAAAAACACTCAACAGCAGCACGCCGTGTTAGGAGTGATGTCGAGGTGATAATAGGATGCGATAATAGGATGCTATGTTTTGATGAACAAAGCCATTGAAATCTCAATAGCAATAGGACATCACACACCCACACAATCACCGCCTCACCATAATGCCACGCTCCGGGCACTGGTACAGAACACTGAGGTGCAATAGGGCTCGCTTTGGGAATAGCCTGATACCGGCAGTCATAGCCGCTTTAAACAACAGGCGTCGCTGAATAGGCCTGAGTGTGTACTGCCGTCCGTCACTTTCTGTTGTTGTCACTGTTACTGTCACTGTGTGCTGTTGTACGTATTGGTGTCTGACAAGTGCAGTGCTGTGGAAAAGAATTCCCTCTTGTGGGATAATAAGTTTAAAGTCTAATGTTTACTCACGTGAGGGCCGGCTGAACCGTCTCCCTCGAATCAGCCAGGGACATCTCCAGAGCTCTTTGTAAAGCCTGCTCCTCCGTCTGCAATGACAGCACCAGAGCAGCACACTCATGTTCACATGTTCACATTTTCCTTGCATTTGGGAATTATTGAAATCAGGTGATGTCATGTAAACAATGTTCATACCATGCCGGCCTGAAATGATGCTGATGGTGGAATTACATTCTGTGCTGAAACGGAAGTAGGAATCCTGGGTAGCTGGGCAGGGCTGAGAAAAAACAAAAAACAGAACAAAAGTCAAGTATTATTTTAAGCATCTATTTAAAAAGTGATTAGGCTGACCTTCTTCTGACGCATTTAAAATCAACACTAAGTGAAAGTGTTTACCCAGCGCTGTGGCCTCTGTTGTTTGCAGTGACACCATTAGAAGCCGATCTAGAGTTTCCTGAACCGGAAGAACCAGAGGCAGAGGTGGAGGTGGAGGAAGCACCTTGGGACCTCATTAAAGCAGAATGTCTACGACAAAAAAAAAAAAAATAAATAAGTCAGCAATTCTTAGTGCAATATTCAGATGAACGGATCTGAAGATGTAGTGTGACTGTACTCACCCTGCTTTGGACAGGGGTTTCCCGTCAGTCTTACATTCATGGTCTAGTGGGTGCCGGTGTTTAAGACAGTAATTTAAATGACACTGGTCACAGGTCACTCGCATCATTTCCTTCTGCTTGCAGCCTCCTTTAGAACATTTGTTTGTGAAAATCTGAAAGGAAAATAGTCTTGTTATTGTTTTTAGGTTATAACTCATTGTAAGGTGAAACGCCTCAGTGTTATATTAACCTTTCTCTTTCTCTGCGCAGGGTCCGATTTGCAATCCCGATCAATGTGTTCCCCGACTTTAATGTCGGGCATCTCTCCTCTCTTTATGGGAATGGGGATGTTGCACAAAGGACATACTGGGACCTGGATGTCCTAGAGAAAACAAATTAAATACACTTAACAAACAGAGGGTCACAGATGCTCAAAGAGTGAATATATTACCATCATCATCATCATCATCATCATCGGCTGTGACCTGGTAACCAAACTCTCATTTTACAGCTAAACAGTACACTACAAGATGTTTCTGAAAACATTTTATGTGAGAAAATAGGCATTTCAGTAACAGAATATTGATTCATATTTGATCAGCGCTGCCTAGTTTGATCGGAGTTTGCGAGTGATTGGCAGCTGCTCAGACACGGCAAGACTCCAGCTCGGCTCTGATTGGTAGTTTTCCTCCGGTCTGTGAAATCTTGCAGATGCCATTAGGAGCACCGGAGGACACAGAGGTACATGATTTTTTTTTCAGATTACCTGTCTCATTTTTTTTAAATCATATTTGCTCCAATCTCGCCTACTGCTGCTTTAATGAAAGTGTGATTTAATTGGACATACATACTGTATATTCCTTAATAAAAATAACCTTAAGAAATGGCTTGATCATTTTGTAGCCTTTAAATGTAACATTGTAAAAAAGTTACCTTTTTGTAGGACGACATGCATTTGTGAGTTGCATAGGATATGTGGTCCTTGCAGAAAATCTCTTGACAGGCGTCGCATCTCATAGGAAGAAAATCTGTAATGTCAAGTAAGGTTTTTTAAATTCCAGGTTCAAATCAAACGTAGCAGGATTTAAAGGTCCCATATAATAAAAAAGTGAGATTTTCATGTTCTTTTATTATAAAGCAGGCTTAAGTCCTATATAAATACTGTGAAAGTATCGAAACACTCAATCCACAGGGAAATA
The DNA here is from genome assembly GCA_916701655.1 of Sebastiscus albofasciatus. Taxonomy (NCBI): domain Eukaryota; kingdom Metazoa; phylum Chordata; class Actinopteri; order Perciformes; family Sebastidae; genus Sebastiscus; species Sebastiscus albofasciatus. Next base: position 20,167 of record CAKAOI010043594.1, on the reverse strand, counting down.
CACACAGCCCGTATTCAGAAACTCTGCATGTGAAACAAGCTGTCAGGATTTCTGCCCATTCGTGATGTCACGAATATACAATATTTAGACCCTTGACACAATCTTAAACATAAACATTCTAAATGTGTCCCAGTTTATTTCCTGTTTGCAGTGTATGTGAATGTCATCAGTTGACAGGAAGTACGAATGGACCCAAGTTGTTGCCCATCAACACAATTCTGTTGCAATTCCGTTGCAATTCCTTAAAAATGTGCTAAAACGGAGCGTTTCAGACAGAGGGTAAATACAAGTATATTCAGGCAGACAGTATGAGGAAAATAAAGGTTTTTTTTAACATTACAGCATGTAAACATGTTCTAGTAGAAACACAAAATACAAGTATGAAACTGAAAATGAGCATAATATGGGACCTTTAAATACATAACAGAAAATGATAAATTAAGCGTTCACTTTTTCAAAAGTATTGACGCCTAAATTGTCCTTCATTTCTGGAATGACCCACAAACATTTTGCCAGTGAATGCCTCACCAAAGGGAGATAATAATGAATATTCTACTTCAAACACTGATATGTACGAACCAAAAAGATAGAAATGTGAGCCAAACCAATAATACTCTGCTTACTAAAAGACAAAGAGTCACCTTAGCTAAACCCTTTGCACCTCTGTACATATATTTATTAGGCTACTTCTCATCACACCCAGCAAACATGTTCTAGTAGAAACACAAAATACAAGTATGAACCTGAAATTGATCATGATATGGGACCTTTAATAAACAAACATTGTCCTCTTTCCTCCCAAACAGCACTCACCTAAACGTTTGCAGGTCTTCTCAGAGCAGTGCTCTCCCAAATGTGGAAACTCCATCACACAGAAAACAACGTGATCTCTCAACAGCAGACAGTGGTGAAATCCAAACAACCTGGAGGAGGAAGTAAAGGGTTAAACATGTTTAGTGTTTTAAAACAAAACTGTGATTCATCAAGTTCTGACTGTGTGTGTGTGTGTGTGTGTGTGTGTGTGTGTGTGTGTATAGTACTGACAAGCTCTGCTAGGAAACGATAGCTGAAATTAGCTAAGTCATTGGTAAGTTACTTATTGCTAACATCGTGTCAACATGGCTTATTTTATACTGCTAGCAACACTATTTCTTTATTGGACTTTAGAAGTGATGCTTTCCAACTTTCAGAAGTTATCTTGGCCCAGAAAGAAAGCAAACAGTGAAATGTTATGAGTCTCCACAGATAGGCTGCTAACTTCCTAGCTAACTAGGCCAGACTAACTTATACGATTAGGTTGGTTACATAACCAGCTATAGCTCAAAATATCTCCATCCTAACTAGGGTAAAGGTACACAGACATGACTACTGGGACCAAATCATGACATGTTTATAAGTAATCATCAATAATACTTGTTTATTAACCACATTATGCTAGCAGGTAGCTTGTGTGTTAAGCAGTAAATCATCTTGTCTTTATTGAAGTGGGTGAAGACAAACACAATGCTTCACTTTCTCCCTCTCTAAACCTCCAGAATCAACACAGTAAACATCATTAGCTAGCTAACACACAGCTGTTTTCACACGTTATAATCATGCTGTACTTTTAGCTGACTAAGCTAGCTAACGGTACTTCAATCTGACAGCTAAACTCTCGTTTAATTTCACCAAACTCACCAAATCCCGTTGTGTTTTCGGTCTGTTGTGTTAACAGCAGGAGGCAGCGATGTTATCTGTAGTAAATCCTGGTTAACTCCGACGTTATTGTGCCCTTTTTGACAGTCGTGTAACCATCGATCCCTGAGCACCAAACAGCCTGTTTACCGCTGAGCTGTCTGTTTTGATGTGTCATGCAGGCTCCGCCCACGAGGATGACGTAACAGGACGTCAGGAAAACACTACGTCACCTCAGGCGCGGTCAGTAGTAGAAACGACAGGTGAAGTCTGGAAAGATCTCTACACATTCATGTCAGAGGTGGAAAGTGACTAAGCACATTTACTCAAGTACAGTACAAGTACAATTTTGACATACTTGTACTTTACTTGAGTATTTCCATTTTGTTGCTACTTGATGCAGTACTATAATTCAAATCTACTCAGTAGTATAAAGTAGGAAATTGTCTGGAGAGATCTAGACCTTTTTCATCTCTAAAGCTTTAAATCAAAGCTTAAACTTTCCTGTTTGCTGCTGCCTATTATTAAACCAGATAATGATCTTATACTGCACTAGAGCTTTTACTCTTGTGTGTTATATATATATAACAAAATAAAAACAAGCTAAAAAAGCTAGGATAGAAACTAAAATATATTCTATTTTAGTTTCTATCCTAGCTTTTTTAGCTTGTTTTTATTTTCTAATCTTTAATATTTTTATAACTGTTTTAATTATGTCTTAATGTTCTTTTGCACTTTGTCGCAATGTTCTTGAATGTTTATGTAAAGCACTTTGAATTGCCCTGTTGCTGAAATATGCTATACAAATAAAGCTGCCTTGCCTTGCTTTGCCTTGCCTGCCTCTACACATTCATGTCATTTGGTGAACAGCAGAGGTGGAAAGTGACTAAGCACATTTACTCAAGTTCTGTACAAGTACAATTTTTACATACTTGTACTTTACTTGAGTATTTCCATTTTTTTGCTACTTACTTCTACTCCACTGCATCTCAGAGGCAACTATTGTACTTTTTACTCCACTACATTTAATTGACACCTATATGCTATATGCTTAAATGCTCTTACATGTATTTGTTAGTGATACAAAACAGAATAGTATAATATTCTATATTAATATAACACTGTGAAAGGATCCTTCCTGCATATTTTTGATACATAAAGTAGGGCTACATTTTGCTGATAATACTTCTGTACTTTTACTTAACATTTTGAATTAATCCCAAACAACAAACAAATGGGGGCTCGTCCGAACTTGTTTGACCCAGTTCAGATGGGTATTGTGCAGTTGGTTCTACTAGCTGTTAATGCTTGATTGGCAGAGACTGTGGTTTCATGAATGAGATCAGTTGTAGCCTAGTCGGCAGGTGCACCTCATTTTGTAAATTGAGTTGTGCAATCTAGTTTTTTGGGAGACATGGACGAGTGTGGTAAGAAGGCTGTTCTGCTGTTTTTTTTGGTGAACGTAAGCAGCTGAATTAGATAACAAGTTGTTGATTTGTTCTGGTGTGTGTATTGAGTTATGCATGCTGGTGATTTTGTGGCACTGAGTTCTGTTGGTCCTGCAGCCAGTGTTAACACGGGTTGGCAGGTGTGAGCTATCAGCAGTGATTGCAGGGTCCTAGTGAGTAACTTTTAGCTTTTGTGGAGTTTCCCTGGGTAGGCATAGCAATATGGTCCATTTGGGCTCGTTGGTTTGTTTTTTTTCAGTCTGTTATTTTTGTGTGGTGTGTGCGGTTAGAGCAGTTGTCTCAGGGACACATCCAAAGCTGTCAGGTGGGTAACCTGCTTGCTGGGGGCCTAACCGAGGCTACTGGTTTCAGTGTTTAAAGAGCCTCCCGCTAATCTGCATGAAGACTAGGGTTCAGTGAGGTAGATTAGTTTGAGATAGGTAGTTTAGGTAGGGGGAGACTTCCACATTAGTTTTGGAGACATTGTCTCTTTTGTGCACTATTTGACCTGGGCAACACTGCCTGTTGGCTCTGTTGGTGCCTTTAGACCAATAGTGTGTTGTGGCTGGGGTAGTTGGACCCAGTTATGAGAGTTCTGCACAGCCTGGAGGGTTTCTGGGTAGTTGGACCCAGTTACACCAAAGGTGCTCCATTTGTGAGAACCTGAATGATAGCTGTTGCAGGAAGTTATAGTGGTTCATGTGGTAGGCAAGTAAATGGTTACAGGAGGGATGTGGTGAATTGTCATTGGTTGTGCTGTGACGTGCAACTTGGTAGCTTGGCCTGTTAGCTGTGGGAACATAAGTGCTACAGCTCATGCTTTGGTTGGTGTGAGCTTTGTTGTAGTTTGGTTGCCTCTTTGTGCTGTGCATCTTGGGATGACTTGTTTGGCTAGTGAGCCTTTGTTGTAGAGGAACCTTTTGATGCTACTTTTGGGTAGCGCTTATATCCGTTCTGTGTGTTTTGGTAGCTGGGATTTTGCATGTCACATTGTCCGATACTTGCACATTGTTTGACGATCTGTATGTTAACCACCTAGTCTTGCATTTCCGTGTATAGACCAACCCTCCAAAGAACATCTTGTTTTTAAATCTGGTGATGTACCATTACTGTCTAATATCTCTATGCTGTAAATTCTTAAATGCTTCTCCAGGTGTTGGAGTTGCTGGGTTGCAGTGTGGTGATTGGTTGGCTGCCTGAGTGACACACTACAGAACTGGTCAGTATGAAAGGTTTATTTTTTTAAATTATTAGGCTGTAGTTTATTGTATTTTGTTAGAAGTGTTGTCTGTCGGCATTCCCGGTGGGAACACCGTGTTTATGGAGGGGGGTGTGACAACCCCTCCTATCCACTAGGTGTCCTGTGTCTTTTTGCTGGTTCTCCTTTGTTTTGCAGGAGAGAGGGTCGTCAGGCTGATGAGCCACACCTGGGCTTGGCGTGGTTGGGATAAAAGCTCTCTACCTTTCAACAGATGGCTCTCTTCCTTGGCTGGCACACCTGTTTTGGTTTTGTTTGCAGGAGACATTTTCACACACCCACACATGCCTACATCACTGATTACTGACTTTCCACGTTTATTTAGTTATTTATTGTTAGTTTGTTAAATAAATGCCTGTTACTATCTTTAAACTCGTCTGGTCTCCCATTTTTGTTGCAACCTTTGAGCTGGGTTGTAACAGGGACTTTTACTTGTTATGGAATATTTTTAAACAGTGTATTTCTATTTTTACTGTAGTAAAGTGTCTGAGTGAGTACTTCTTCCACCACTGGTGGACAATCGGCGTTTGTTACTGTGATTTTCTTATGAGCACAAACAACGTGTGGCTGATTTTATTTTATTTGCCAAATTTGTCCCCAACAACCCTCTATCATTACCTCCCTCCCCTGTCTTTATTTTTTGTTGTAAAGTTAAATCACAGACTGAAAAATACAGCTTTTTTATTTATTTATTTTTTTTATTTTGAAAGCTCATACAGAATGTGCATGTAGAATAATGTGTTGCTGCCCTCCAGTGGTCGAAGTTGGAAACTGCAACACATTAAATTAGTAAAATTAGCATCAATGCACACATGATGGCATACAGATGAATACTTTCTAGATAAAGTGACCAAACTGAAGCAATCACAAAAAATGAACAGACCATCATAACATGACTAACCTATTTACATTGTCTGCAATATGGCCACAGTTGGAGTCTACAATCACAAGTTATTTGGGTACAGACAAAATACTCAAGTTTCTTTATTCATCAGATGCACAACAATTACAGCAAGCAGTCATTGGCAATGACAATATTGGGTTCCCTTCAGCAATTGAAAAAAGAGAATCAAAGACATAACATTACTATCATTAACATACATAAATGTAACTATAAATTTGTGGAAGGCAGTATTTCAAATGGATAATGTTAGGGTGTATGATGAGAAGTAGCCTAATAAATCTACGTACAGAGGTGTAAACGGTTTAGCTAAGGTGACACTTGTCTTTTAGTAAGAAGAGTATTATTGGTTTGGCTCACATTTCTGTCTTGTAACATATTTTTTGAAGTAGAAATATTGATTATTATCTCCCTTTGGTGAGGCATTCACTGGCAAAATGTGTGTGGGTCATTCCAGAATTGGAGGACAATTTAGGCATCAATACTTTTGAAAAAGTGAACGCTTAATTTATCATTTTCTGTTATGTATTTAAAGGTCCCATATCATGCTCATTTTCAGGTTCATACTTGTATTTTGTGTTTCTACTAGAACATGTTTACATGCTGTAATGTTAAAAAAAACCCTTTATTTTCCTCATACTGTCAGCCTGAATATGCCTGTATTTACCCTCTGTCTTAAACGCTCTGTCTTAGCGCATTTCAACGGAATTGCAACGAAATTGCAACAGGATTGCGTTGCTAGGCAACAGCCTGGGTCCATGTGTACTTCCTGTCAGCTGATGACATTCACATACATTGCAACCAGGAATAAACTGGGACACATTTAGAATGTTTATGTTTAAAACTGTGTAAAGGGTCTAAATATTGTATATTTGTGACATCACAAATGGGCAGAAATCCTGACAGCTTGTTTCAAATGCAGAGTTTCTGAATACGGGCTGTGTGTATTTCCCTGTGGATTGAGCGTTTCAATACTTTCACAATATTTATATAGGACTTTAACCTGCTTTATTATATAAAAAACATGAAAATCACACTTTTTTTATAATATGTCCCCTTTAAGAAAAACAGCTAATAAACCATCAAATAATTTGATTTGTCCAGCTCAGGCATCAAAGGTACACTTTTTATGAGATATATTTATTTGTTGTGTGCTATGCTTGGTGAAACCCTGTTACCAATACCCCTAAACCTGAAAAGTATATTTTAAATAAATATTGTTTAATAAATCCTTTACCATCACGTAAAAAAGTCACATTCACATTAAATAGTCATCTAATTTAAAATAAGACTTAATTTATATTAATTAATTCAATAATGAATTCACCTTTGCAGATGTAAATCAATGGCTGGGTGAAGCATTGCTGAGGTGCAGGACTGCAGCTATATAGGTGGGCCTAGTTTTTCTGCTTCTTGTTTAGTTCTACCTGATTGGTCAGATTTATTGAGTGGCAGTGCGTTTAGCAAATGGCAGATAGCGAGCAGCCCCTCCTCTCTCAGTAGATACAGGTGTCTCGTAGTGAGATTACGAACAGTAAGCTTTGAACGGTACTTTATACATTTTAAATTAACATTCCTCTGTGCACATTAACCAGTTACATACTAGTTACTAGAAACACGCGGATGCATTCGGGTGAAAGTCACCAGATAACCCGAAACACCTGTGCGTTGAGGATCGGAAGCTTGAGGAGCAGGAGGAAGAGTAAGCTAATTTACTATTTGGACTAGTTGCCTATTTCTGCATCGTTGTTTGTTGGGTATAGGGGAGACCGGGGTTTGTTAACAGACTTTTCACTTTCTGCCATATTACTCTGGCATAAGTTATGTTAGAATATTCTAACCAGCAGCAAATAGAAATGTTTTACACGTTTCCTAAAATGAGATGACTCGTGATTAAAGTCGTGTTGTGCATTTTTTGCCAAACAGCCCAATCACAGGGTTGGTTGGCACAATGTTGCTGTGCTGTAGTTGCAAAGAAAATGAAGCAACCAATTGTAACAACTAGAACATTTAATTCAAACTAGAACCAGAAAACACGAACATTTAACAGAATAGCTGCCCATTTAAAAAAAACATTTTAAGCAATTCATCAGTAGGAGTGTCTAATTTATTTTGCCATTGACCATTCAAAATAACAATAATTAACAAACTGGTTAGGTCTGTCTGTAAGTTAACGCGATAATAACGCGTTCATGCAAATTAGTTTTAACGCCACTAATTTCGAAACGCATAAACTCAACTTGCGATTTTTAGGTTTTAGCAAGTCATCTGAAACCTAAGAAAACTACCTAAAACTAGCTTGTCTTGAAGGAGGCTGAATAATGTTCCAAACTTGTGCTAATTTTTGGCGAGGAAAAACTGGCATGGCCATTTTCAAAGGGGTCCCTTGACCTCTGACCTCCACATATGTGAATGAAAATGGGTTCTATGGATACCCACGAGTCTCCTCTTTACAGACATGCCCACTTTATGATAATCACATGCAGTTTGGGGCAAGTCATAGTCAAGTCAGCACACTGACACACTGACAGCTGTTGTTGCCTGTTGGGTTTGAGTTTGCCATGTTATGATTTGAACATATTTTTTATGCTAAATGCAGCACCTGTGAGGGTTTCTGGACAATATTTGTCATTGTTTTGTGTTGTTAATTGATTTCCAATAATAAATATATAAATACATTTGCATAAAGAAAGCATATTTGTCCATTCCCATGTCGATAAGAGCATTAGATACTTGACAAATCTCCCTTTTAAGGTACATTTATGAACAGATAACAAAGGTGTGATTAATTTGCGATTAATCGGGATTAAATATTTTAATCAATTGACAGCCTTACAAACAATATAAACATTGTTTTTCATCTTTCAAAATAGTTTTTAATCTCTCAAAATACCCTAACAAAATATACATTAACAGTTACATTAAATAGTGCCAACCAGCCCCGCTCACATTTGATGCAACTTTTGTGATGAAATTATGTCAGCCAGCTATCATCACTCATCACAGACTTTAAATATTGTATCAAAATGTAGCTGATTCCTTTGTCTATTAACTAAAAGTAACATATTTCCAATATATCTATTTAACACAGTTTTATAATATTTAGTCCATAGACTATATAAAACTGAAATGTTACCCTAACCAAAAAAGTTAGTGCCTTTCAGATGTTTAGTAGATGAGTGCAGGTCAAGTAGGAGAACATTTTGATTTTCCATTTTTGTTTCTGTGACCTTCGAAGGACCGGAACATAGCTGTGTGCCAACCAACCCCGGTCTCCCTATACACTAGTTTTGTTCGGGTACAATTGGATTTTATGCTGATGTTTCTGCTGCCAGCTGTGTGTGTGTGTGTGTGTATATGTGGCCGCCGTGCCAGGCTATGTCATGCTGTTAATGTTTGTCTTGTTGGATCAGAATCAGCTTGATTGGCCAGGTGTGAGTAGGCCTATACACATAACAGGAATTTGACTCTGGTTATGTTGCTCTCATTTTACATACGGATAAAGAAATGCAGCAAGTGTAAAGAAAGAAGATGCTGGAATAAAATATTGAATGATTAATGTAACAGGTTGCTTTATGTACACGACTTAGGTGATATGTACAGTATGAATATATACATGTCAGTTGCCTGTAACATTACCTCTGATGATGACGTTTAAGGCTTGTATGATTACACTGTGGCTCAATCAGGCAAGTACAGTTGTATAATGGCCTATTTTGGTTAACATATGCATCTCAGGACCTATTAAGTAGATGTTTGGTGTTGGACGGGCTAAGCCCACCTGGTGTAGTGGCAGCTTGCTATAAACCATCCTCGCCAGCCACTTCTAGCAGAATGTAAAGGTTTCTGACTCACTTAGACTACCATGTCCAACTTCCACTTGCCTTCTGCAGCCACTCACTCTCCTTGGTCAGCTTCAGTGATGAGGCAAATAAAAACAAACAAAAATATATCCATATGCAATCTTGGACTATCAAAAACGGACCAATTCTGCTGGAAATAACTGAAATACAGACTACAATCTGTGGTCAGAAAAGTTTGAAGCTGCTCATTCTGCTCCATTGAAGCCTAACTCACACTAATCACACTTAAAGGGACACACCCAAATTGTCCAATAGCAGGACGACTAGAGGAGCATGTCTTAATAGGGCAAAACACACATATAAGAGTCAAAATGGATCAAAGCCCATTCTGCAACGTGACTAATTACCTTAATCCTAATTCATATCAAACATTAATAACACGATGTAAGTTTGCTATGAGAATCAAATGCAAAAAAAAACTGTAAATAATACAACATGGCTCTTACACCTTGTTTTCTCTGTTCCCACCCACGCTCTGATTTCACGCTGTGGAGGTGGAGCCATTTGGAAACATATGAGATTCCCCAAATACACATTTCATTCTACTTTAGGGTTTTCCAAAAAAATATGATGGAAAATCAGGACCCCTTCGTGACGTCAGTGAGCACAGTGAGTGCTGCCGTGGGATGAGCGCTGTAGGTGAGGGCCAGGAGACGTGGTGTTTGTGTGAAGACATGTTTACCTGAGAGTTTCCCTAAAGTGGGCAGCAAGACGGTAGTTTAACTGCTGAGTTGGCTGTTTTAATAGAAGGCCAGTGGGCTCCTGCTGGTTTATATGTTTTAGGAAGTAAATTTGTTCACTGGACTCTGTGTGTGAGTGTTGCATTGTGGGAGACACGAGAATTTGACTTTGTTTTATTGTTGTTTTTAATCTGTTTGTTATGAGCTGTCCATCGTCATAAAGGTAATAGATTGAGGAAAGTATTAGACTTCCAGAAAATGTTCTCCCTAAGCCATAATGCCCAGTTTAGATCAGAGTTAAAAGAAGTACTCGCATGTTTTACATCAGTAAAAATAGCAATACCGCAGTGTAGAAATGCACTGTTACAAGCAAAAGTCCTGCTTTCAAAATCATACTTACGTAAAGGTATTATCATCAAAATATACTTAAAGTACCAAAAGTAAAAGTACTCATTATGCAGATTAATACATAGCCTATTATATCATTGTATCAGAATTATTGATGCATTAATGTGTCCATCACTTTTCTGTTGTAGCTGAAGGTGGAGCTCGTTTTAATTACTTTATATATGCTGAGTAGTTTAATCTACAATAATACATCATCATTTATTAGTTGATTAATTATATATTATATGGATAATCTGAATCTGTAAAGTAACTAAAGCTGTCAGATACATGTAGTGCAGTAAAAAGTACAACGTTTCCCTCTGAGATGTAGTGGTGTAGAAGTAGAAAGTAGCAGAAAGTGATAATGAAACTTAAGTTCAGTAGTTTGGGTAAATGTACTTAGTTACTTTTACGCCACTGGTTTAGATACCAGATGTCCGGAGTGCTCCACATTACATTGTTAGCTGCCGTCGGAACTCTTTTTGGCATTACCAGCGTAACAGATTTGATGTTAAACTTTGTGACATCTTCTCACTGTTTTACACCTCCAGAGCCTTCGAGAATCTCTCCCATGATACAGTTACATGAGTGGTTTTGATCCCACTTCAACATTAGGTAGCAGAACTGGGAAAGTTATCACTGCTCCTTATTTCCTGGATTACAGAAAACATATTAATCTACTATATTTTGTCGTGTATGCAATATTTTACATATTCTGCTACATATGCATAACACTGTATACTTCAAATATTGTGTATTCACTCATATCAATATAACTTTAACAATAACTATACTTATATTATGATACGTACTACAGTACTGGTTCCTGACCCCCTCTAGGGGTCGCCAAAGTTCAACTGGGGGGTCGAGAGGCCTTTGTGATTTTAAGGGGGTGTAAGACAACTTTTTAAAAACTATAAACAGTTGGCCTGTATCTCAGAATTTCATTCATTCCTGTGAAGAAAACTAAAAGAAAATTTTATTTTTAAATTTTGGATTATTATTTAAGATACAAACAAAAAAAATAAATAAAAGTACGCAGTTAAAACAACCAAAGAGCTAATAGAGCAATGGCCGAGAAGAAAACATTGAATTTAAGTATGTATGATTGTTAAAATGTCTACAGAAATACATCATATAGGGATCTATATTAAACGTTCTTAAAAATAACAGGGAAATTCATCTCAGATGCAATATTCACGAGAAATTATCTGCTCAAAATTCATCCAAATCGCTCGTTTTACACAAAATTCCTGCAGTTATTGCGTTCACTACTCGGGTAAATTGTACAATTTATCAGTTGTTCTGTACCGTTCTTGTTATGTATTGAATATAATGTGAAATATCCATAAAATATGTCACTTAATCAGGGGTCGTCAGATTACTCATCGATTAAAAAAAGGGTTCCCTGAGGAAAAAGTTTGAAAACTATTACAGTGTGACTCTTAATGAGTTCTACCCCTCAATGAGGTCTGCAGAGTTTCAATACTTGACTGTACTTTTTAATGAATATAATGTCTATGGCTGTCATTTTTCTTATTTTGCTGTATTCAATTTTGTAAATAGTTCTATCTGTTTCCTCTTCAGACTTTTTCTTGTACCGCTGTAACGAGTGAATATCCCCTCAAGGCATCAATAATATAATATCTGAAATATGCACACCAGTTGAGGGTTGATTTAGACTTAATAGGAGTCATAATATAAGGTTCTCTCCAGCGGGCCGACAGCAGCTCTGATAAACTGATCATTGAAGATTTGGCGAGCCAGATAAAAAAAAAAAGTAATGTGCTTTCTATCTTTTTAAATATTAAACCCCAAAAATAGTCTTTGAAAAAAGCCTAAAGTCATATTCAGCATTCATGAAAATGTGTGTAACTCAGCGTTATTAAAAAGTGAGATAGAGCCTTATAATTCCGGTATCACATTTTGACATCGATTTTTTTTTTTAAAGTCAAGTCCAATCATCCAATCTTTTGACAATTTACAGAGAACGGATCTTTTTGAGTTTGAGCTTGGGCTGCTCTGTCAGATGAGTGAGTGTAATGGAGGGAAATCTACCCCAACATTGTTTTAGATGGCGTGCAGGTTAAATCTCTTGCAAACTGATGGCTTAAAGTGTGAATTTATCAGAGCAGAGGACTTCTAGGTTTAATGCAACCAGGCTGAGTGGTGTCTTTGCAGCTTTTACCAGTTGATGGCAGCAGGATTCCTCTACAAGCCACTGAGCTGAGGAGGAACCATGAATAGAGACACGGCGTGTTTTTGTCTGTATATTATCACCACATGGTGGAAATCTTGTCTGAGATGGAAGTTCTCTTTTCATTTTTACATTAAAATCTCATTATAACATGAAAGCCACAACACTGTATACAACGACAGTCTATTTATTGTATTTAAATGTTCTTCAGTACATAGTAATTGATTAGAAGTCTCTATAGATTGAATGAATATTGCACTGTTTCAGTGTTGCCATCACTCTCCTGCATATTTCAGCCAAATTATCACAAAGGGATCAGTAAAGTAACTGATTTAAATGACATTAATAGAACATATATAGGCTAATGTAAGAGTGCATCAGCAGCAGCAGACAGAGGCAGTTACAGAGAGCATAAATTTCTTTCCTGTTCCGCAACACCTGCCTCCTAAGCTGCTAACGCTGAGTCCAGATGGCACCGCTCTGAAAACACCTGGCCTTCCACACACGCTGCAGACCCGCACCTCTTCTGCAGTTGCTGTTAAATGTGCAATTACAGATTATCAGTCATATTAGAGGATTACGGAATCTCTCAGCAGTGCAGTTGAATAATGTCGAGAGTACATTAAAGCACATTGACCAGCATCACTGTAAATGTGTTTTAACCAAAAGGCTCATTTTCTACTGTTCATCCACTTGTGTTCTTTTCCTGAGAAAGAAAGGTGCTGATAAAAACACGTTTAAAATATGTTTCCAGTGATCTTAACTCAAACAAGGAAGGAAATATTTAAAAATCAATAACCTTCAATGCAGACCAATCTTACCAAGTATATCTGTCTAATCACCAGTCGAAATATCTCCTAACACTTAATATAAGACCCCGAACAAGTAACATTCAGTGAGATATAAGGACTTGTTTTTAGACAATGCATCTTGAATATCTTGTTTAGTGAAAAAATACTGCCCTAATAACACTTCATTGATTGCTGTGGGGAGATCTAGAGGTCAGAGGTCAGCTCTTGTTAAAAAACACTTTGGCAAACTGGATGTTTCGGACACCAAAACGTGTCGCTTGTCCTCACCTTGCCGCATATTATTGGTCCTGATGTAAACCTTTTGAGGCATTTGTTTGTTATATTTGTGTCTGTAGGTCAACTCATGTTTGTGGCACACCATATAGAATAAACACTGGAAAGCAAACAGCCACTAGAGGGCACAACAGGTCTTTTTATGCACACTGAAGCAGGTCTTTTGAGATTCACATTGGATGAGGAGGTCAAGGAGGCCCAAAGGTCTGTAGGTACACCAGTGCAGCCATATTTATAAGGTGTGAGTGACTGATTCCTAACAAAAAGCCGGATGAGTGAAAGTAGTTGTGTTCCTGCAGAATGTAACCATAAAGTGGGCTGTATGTTGTGGACCACATGATCTGACTACTGCCATGTCCAAAAATGTACATTTCTTTGCAACATATCTTCTGTGGGAAAGAACAGCAATAGCAATGGTAAAACATAATCCTTGTAAGTTTGTTCAGCATGCGTCTCAAAAGTTCACATTAAGCTTCAATCTGTCTTATTGTGTCAGAACATGTTGTCTTGTTTTGCTGCAGTGTATTTCTACAGTAAATATCTCTGGGGTGTTCGATATTTTCTGTACAGCAGCAGATGGCCGGGCTGCAGAGTACAGTCACCACCAGATCTCTTTGTAATGTGAGGAAACGGCGAGGGACTGCTAGCTATCCTGCCATCACTTCCAATTTGGCTGCAGTCAGAATAAACTACACAAGCTCTTGCAGCAACTAGTTTGAGGATAATAATAAATAGCTTCATTTCTCAGGCCTCGCCGCAACTTTATCCTCAGTTTTTGTACTTGGATTAGTCGCCAAAGTTTAGCGATGTAAGTCTTGTGAACGCACTTGCTCAGTGCAGACGCATCACAGTTTAATACACCTGCATAATGCATTGTGTAGATGTAAGGAAGTTTATTTATTACACATCTCTCTCAGGAAACTGTAAGTTTTGGGGTGTTTGATGCTGTCTATGGTGCTTAAAATCAAACAAACCCATCATTTGCAAGTGTTTTTTGTTATAAACACACACACAGAGTCATGCACAGCAGCTATATGAGTTATAATAATAACAGACACCCACAGTGACAGGCAGACTATATACCTATATGCACATGTTTTCACCCATCCAAAACCATTTGGGATTATATGGAGGATGGCTTAAAAATTGGGATAGGCTACACTTTTTTATATTCCTGTAGAGTTGAATTATTATATTGAAGTTGAATAATAAGCACTGAGTCAAACAGCACACCCTTCATCTGCAGAGCTGTAATTAACGGGGGCAAAATGCAGGCGGTGGCGAAGGAGGAAAAAAATGCAAATTATCCTGCACAAAGGCTCCTCACAAATTGGCGTCACCATTTCTCAAATTATATCATTACTATATTTTGAAAATGTTAATCTGTTGAGCGGATTTCCCGGGGGAGTTGAGTAAATTAGTTCTATTTCCGAGACTGCCTCTCTGCAAAGGCACGGCAGCGACAAGCACCTCTGATTTGCTGATTACAATTAGACTCCCCAGTTTGGGCTCCTTCAAGCATTGATAATTTTCGGCATATTAAGCACGTTTTAGCAAAGGTGATAAGTCAGTTTTAATTGAAATGAAATTATTATTCTAATGGAAGTTTGGTTATTATTATTAGGAGGCACTAGTCATTCTAGCTTCATTTTTAATATATAAATGCTGGGGAGTAAAAAAAGATTTTGAAGGGCATTAGGGTGTCAGGATTGAATGAGGTAATTTGAAGGGAATTACTTTCTCTTCTATCAGAAATGAACTGAATTAAAAGTCCAAATCAATCGCTTTCACTTCTCCATTCTACTTTGACAGCGGCACAATTACAGATAATTAGATGGGAGGAAACTTTTAATTGTGGGATTAGAGGGAGAGAGAATTTGTAGGATCAGAGGAAAAATTTCCAGGCAGAGTTTCTTGCTTAAAATCGAATCAAAGGATTTGCGAGCTTAAAATGGCATCCAGCTTCTTTTTTTTTCCTCCCTTACTGTTTAATTGGAATTGCATCTAGTTCATCCAAATCATCCAAAACAATTAATTTAGATTTAATTCTATAATTATCATCAAATCGAATAATGTGCAACCTAATTTAGATAGTTAAAAATTAACGTGCGTGAAGTTAATTGAGTAATTAAACTCCTAAACTGCTGCCTATTAATTTGCCTGCCTAATTAAAAATGAATTTGATTCTGTGCTGCTAAAGTAAGCATCATTGTTGGATGGGCGTCTTGATAAGACCTGTGTCTGTTTTTTTGGGGGGGGGAGAGAGTTAGGGTGTAGGCTATCATTAGAACACCTATATTAAGTTGGCACGCCTAGGAGTTTCACTTATCTGGTTATCTGGAGTCAGGTGAGCTCCAAAATCCTCTTAGGAGACTCAAACAACATGTAAAGTTGGCAGTACGGAGACATATTTAGGGAGGAAAAGATAAAGTGCAACTAAAGGTGGTTGACTTCTATTTGTTTAGCCTCAAAAAGACACTTTGAGGGGTGCAAAGAAAACATCTGTGTGAATTTCTAGGCTGTACATTTGGACTTTTGAACTCCTGATTAGAGTCTAAGTGAGTGAATGAGTGAGTGTGGAGAGTTGGTGTGTGACTTTCCCATGCACTCCGTCAGTGCCACTGCTGTTTTTCTTCACCTCATTCATCAGTAGTGGATTTAAGAGCAACCCCTTAAGTGATTCTAACAACATTTAACACTCCTAAATGATCAAATAAACATCTGGCACGAAGCAACAATAGCAGAAAAACAATAACGTGTGTCTGGCTCCGAGTGTAAAGTGCAGCTAAAAGCATCATCTCATCATAGATATAATATAATACACTCTCCAGGCTTCAGGGTGTGTTACTGGTCATACTATCTTCCAGTCACTCTTGAGAATAAATTTAAGTGTAATCTCTAATGGCGGCAATGCTGTTTTATCTTATAAAAGGTGCTTAAGGTGAAGGGGTTATACGCATTGAGGTGACACATGCAGTGAAATATCAAATAGCAGGAAAAAAAGTAGTGTTTTGTTGTTTTAGAAAGGACAAGTTGTCCACAATATTCTTAGGAAATCCCATAAATAGTGGATATTAATATCCAAAAGCACGAGGATTGCATTGCATATTTAATGATGATAACAAATCAACACAAATATGAAGCTACAGTATTTCTGTAGTTGAAAAGGCACTGTTTGGCGAATACAGTATCACTATTCTAAAATAAAACACAATATTTAAAAACACTTTGAATATAAATGCAAAAATGGTGGCAAACAATTGAAGTCATCTAACCTAAACATTGGGATTGTGGGGCAGTTTGGGGTAGACATCTTAAAAAGTAATAATCTATACTACCAATTCTTCTCAGAAAGGGCAAATTCTCCACAATATTCTTTAGAAATCCCATAAATAGTGGCTATAAATATCCAAAAGCATGAGGATTGCATTGCATATTTAAAAACAGTGATGATAACAAATCAACACGAATATGAAGCTACAGTATTTCTGTAGTTGAAAAGGCACTTTTTGGCAAATACATTATCACTATTATCACAATAAAACCAAAGCAAATTCCTAGTGTATACCTCTTACACCTGGCAATGAACACCATTCTGATTCTGATTCTGACTATTCTAAAATAAAGCACAATATTTAAAAACACTTTGACTATAAATGCAAAAATGGTGGCAAACAATTGAAGTCATCTAACCTAAACATTGGGATTGTGGGGCAGTTGGGATAGACATCTTAAAAAGTAATAATCTATACTACCAATTCTTCTCAGAAAGGGCAGATTCTCCACAATAGTCTTTAGAAATCCACATAAATGCACATTTTAGCCTATGATCACACATTTTCCTTGTAAAATAAAACACTATATTTAGGGGAAACCCCTGATCTGTGCTGAGGTGTATATGCTATCTGTCATGATCTCTCTTAGCCCTCCTGGAATTCATCTCTTTGGATGGAAAGTTGAATCAATTAGTCTATAGGCCTCCTGTGCTCTTATTGATTCACATCAACAATACATAAATGCAATAAAGACGATGTGTCCAGCTGCAAACAGGCAGACGACTCAAAACTCTCAATGAAAGGGGGGAAAGAAGGAAAAAGAAAACACATATTTATTATTATTTTTCCATGTGAACAGCTGCCAAAAGGGCCAGTTATAAAAAAGGTAACAAGGCAGAGCAACAGTGCGGCTGAATGCTGGCCTTGTTCGCCTTATTATCGGGTTAATTAAAGCTAGAATCTGACAATGTCACCCGGTTGTAGAAAAACGGATTTAAATGCAATGTCTCTGGAGACTGTGTCAAGGGCTGCCTTTCATTGAGCCCCTCTTTCTCTCTCTGTGTGTGTGTGTGTGTGTGTGTGTGTTGGGGGGCAGCACATATATATGCTTGGAAATGAACGAAAAGCAATTATTGAATTTTTAGATGTTCAAAAAAAAAAGAAAAAAAGAAATGAATGGGGAAGGAATTATTCATAAGATCTTGTCCGTGTGCGTTAAAATTAAAGTTAAAATACAAAAGAGCTTCAAAAGACGAAAAGGCTGGAAGATGGATAAATAGGCGAGATCATTTCTGAGGAGTTCATTAAAATGTAAGGCTACACACGCTGCGATACAGAGGGGTTGTTATTTGGGCTTGGGGGTCAAGTGACGAGCGGATTATATACTTCCTCATAATAATATTAATTAAACAATTTGCATGCTAATAGGGTAACAATTATCGCAGCTTCTGTTGAGAGATTCAGGTTATTACAACATGCCAATCCGGGTGCCAAGGGGTCAGGGAATGAGTGGGGTGCGAAATTTCAACTCTGATTAACATTATGACAGCGCCAGACTTGGGATAAATAAAGTCGAATTAATTATTTGAAAAAACCTAATGAGCAGATATAGGATTTAGGCTGGTCACATACTGAGTGCAGGGGGGTTGCACACAAGTGGAGGAGCTTTTGCAATTTAGTTTCCTGACAGGAAATGTTGTGGATGATGCATTTATAAGAGTATTTAGTTGCTGTTTTGTTATTATATTCTTTTAGTAGTTCCTTTATTTGGTCATATATTTTGGTAGTAACTGAAGCTTTCGCCTTGTAACAGTAAAATATTATAGTTTCACTTTCGCTTTGTGCCTTTTTAAACACACCCATATTTCAACAATCACCCTATTTTGTTTTACCACGTGGACTTGATTGTAAAGGTTTAATGTATTTAAATGATGATCCATAAATAACATGGAGGGGGAGGGGGGGTTTATCTTAACTCAGTGGCTCCAAATGTAGCACCACAGTCCAATTACAGGAGAAATTAATATTTTAATACAGTGTATTATGAGTTATTATTGTAGTTTTCCTCATTTTTAATCATTTTTTTCTGCTACCTCCCCAAAAGATTTGCCCATAAAAAAAAGATACAAAATAATGCTAATAAACAGCTATGGCTTTAACTTTGTTCAAATATTGTATTTTTGTGTGTGTACTCTGGTCTATATTATGAGTTATTTTTGTGGTTTTCCTCATTTTTAATCACTTTTTCTGCTATCTCCCCAAAAGATTTGCCTATACAAAAAAAAAGATACAAAATAATGCTAACAAACAGCTTTAACTTTGTTAAAATATGATATTTATTTTCCTCAATTTTAATTTCACTTCTGCTGTTACCTCCCCAAAAGATTTGCCTATACAAAAAAAATAAAAATAAAAAATAAAAATAATGTTAATAAACAGCTTTAACTTTGTTAAAATATTATATTTTTTTGTGTGTACTCTGGTCATAATATTCATCTATTTGCAGCGCCTCCACCTCCACCGCGCGTCAAAAAGCTCCGGGCTCCTCTTGGCCCAACCTATCCGCCTGTAGCGCCTCCTACCCGGGATGCTCTGAGCCTTCTTCCTCCCGGTGGTGGTGGTGGGTCCCCCGTGTTAGTTGCGATGTAGTTCTTATCAAAGCCCTCCTGTCTTGTTGTGACAGCTCTGATATTGTTTATTGAGGTGGATGTCAGCTTTAATTAGCAATCGATACAGGGGGAGCGTTTGCAGAAGAGCGCGCCTCTGACGTCACAGCCCATTACCGCCTCTCATTGGGTCTCTTATTCCCAGAGCCTGATGGGCTAATTATTGGGAGGGTTCATGTGGATAAAGTACAGCTCATCCCTCCCTTCACATCATGTCCCCTACTCGTTGGCCACACTCACTGCATGCTTTTTAAAAATTCCCCATCCAGACGTCGTTTTTTCCCTCTTTTTTTGCCTGGCGGGATGATGGACAGCAGGATACTGGATGCACCTCACGCCCAGTTCGGAGGCTCTCTCGGCGGGATGGTGGGCTTCCCGTACCATCTGAGCCACCATCACGTTTACGAATTAGCCGGGCATCAACTTCAATCTGCGTCCGCGGTTGTTCCCTTCTCAATAGACGGATTACTCAATGGTTCCTGCACGGCTTCAGTGGGCAGCTCCAACAACCTCTTGTCTTCGGGCTGCGGGATGAATGGAGATAATCAGCAGTACAAACTGTCAGGTAAGACACATTATACCATTATATACACACAACAAGCTCTCCTCTATAGGTCAGCTGCATGCACAGAGACAAAAACAGACACAAAGACAGGATATTGCAATGCAAGTTCTCCTCTTGGTGGTGTATACAAGCTGAGCCACACACACATCCTCCCACTTCATTCCCATC
>CAKAOI010043593.1:0-10254 GCA_916701655.1 Sebastiscus albofasciatus | reverse complement strand
ACAGTTAGAGGTTACAGTTAGAGGTTACAGTTAGAGGTGACAGTTAGAGGTTACAGTTAGAGGTGACAGTTAGAGGTGACAGTTAGAGGTGACAGTTACAGGTTACAGTTAGAGGTGACAGTTAGAGTTAGAGGTTACAGTTAGAGGCGACAGTTAGAGGTGACAGTTAGAGGTTACAGTTAGAGGTGACAGTTAGAGGTTACAGTTAGAGGTTACAGTTAGAGGTGACAGTTAGAGGTGTCAGTTAGAGGTTAGAGTTAGAGGTGACAGTTAGAGGTGTCAGTCAGAGGTTACAGTTAGAGGTGACAGTTAGAGTTAGAGGTTACAGTTAGAGGTGACAGTTAGAGTTAGAGGTTACAGTTAGAGGTGACAGTTAGAGGTGACAGTTAGAGGTTACAGTTAGAGGTGACAGTTAGAGGTGACAGTTAGAGGTGACAGTTAGAGATTACAGTTAGAGGTTACAGTTAGAGGTGACAGTTAGAGGTGACAGTTAGAGGTGACAGTTACAGTTAAAGGTTACAGTTAGAGGTTACAGTTAGAGGTTACAGTTAGAGATGTCAGTTAGAGGTTACAGTTAAAGGTGAAAGTTAGAGGTGACAGTTAGAGGTGACAGTTAGAGGTGACAGTTAGAGGTGTCAGTTAGAGCCACTCCACTTTCAGTTAGAGGTTACAGTTAGAGGTGACAGTTAGAGGTTACAGTTAGATGTGACAGTTAGAGGTTACAGTTAGAGGTTATAGTTAGAGGTGACAGTTAGAGGTGACAGTTACAGTTAGAGGTGACAGAGCCACGCCACTCTTAGTTAGAGGTGACAGTTAGAGGTTACAGTTAGAGGTTACAGTTAGAGGTGACAGTTAGAGGTGACAGTTAGAGGTTACAGTTAGAGGTGTCAGTTAGAGGTGACAGTTAGAGGTTACAGTTAGAGGTTACAGTTAGAGGTGACAGTTACAGTTAGAGGTAACAGTTAGAGGTTACAGTTAGAGGTGACAGTTAGAGGTGACAATTAGAGGTGACAGTTACAGTTAGAGGTGACAGTTAGAGGTGACAGTTAGAGGTGACAGTTACAGTTAGAGGTTACAGTTAGAGGTGACAGTTACAGTTAGAGGTTACAGTTAGAGGTGGCAGTTACAGTTAGAGGTGACAGTTAGATGTTACAGTTAGAGGTGACAGTTACAGTTAGAGGTGACAGTTAGAGGTTACAGTTAGAGGTTATAGTTAGAGGTGACAGTTAGAGGTGTCAGTTAGAGCCACTCCACTTTCAGTTAGAGGTTACAGTTAGAGGTGACAGTTAGAGGTTACAGTTAGATGTGACAGTTAGAGGTTTCAGTTAGAGCCACTCCACTTTCAGTTAGAGGTTACAGTTAGAGGTGACAGTTAGAGGTTACAGTTAGATGTGACAGTTAGAGGTTACAGTTAGAGGTTACAGTTAGAGGTTATACTTAGAGGTGACAGTTAGAGGTTACAGTTAGAGGTTATAGTTAGAGGTGACAGTTAGAGGTGTCAGTTAGAGGTTACAGTTAGAGGTGACAGTTAGAGGTGACATTTAGTGAAAAAGTCCCTGTTCACACAAAGTGTCCATGTCAGTCATGTCACTCTGCTCTGCAGTAAAACAACGGGCTGACTCCTCAGTAAATCCAGTCATCATAAACTCTGAGACGCTCTCTCTCTGTTGATCCTGCTCATATAGCATTAGCATTAGCACCAGGTCTCTCCACTGCAGAGCAGCTGATCACTGCGAAGCTTCAGTTGGACAACGTAGTGATATTTCTTCAGCCAACATCGAAGAAGATTTAGATGGCTGACCGTCAACATTAATCCTAGGACTCAGCCTACTAATTATTTCTGATAGGAACACAAGAGATACCCGACTGAAATTAATTTAATGTTACATCCACACCCTTCATAATATTACACCAGTTTACCTTTCTGTCAGTGTGCTGCCTTCATGTTGTGTGGAGTTTGTCCCAGCAATTTTGTTGCTACTTCTTGTCTAACTCTCAGTGGATTGTAACTTAATTTAGTCCATAAATCAGTGTCTTACCAATCGGTAACGTTAGATAACATTAGTGACAGAGACGGAACGTTACTGAATGCAAGATGCTTCTTATTAACTGTAGTGCAACAGGTCAAACAGCTAAATCAACTGCTGACTAAGAGATATTTGGAGCATGCAGGTCATTGAATAAGAATTTGTATTAAAACAGTAATTTGTTCATTTGTCCATTATTGTTAAGTTTTTAGTTGTTGATGAAAAATGTATTAGTTTTTATCACAGTTCTCATTTTTAAATGTCAGTTGTTAGGAGCGCAGAGGCTGTTCAGAGCGGGCCCGTTGCTCAGTCCCCGGATGTGCTGCTTGCAGCATTGACGAGAACCGTATATATCAGCACAAAGAGTTCATTTGTGTGAAATGTTAAGAATGTATGGTAGTATGTAATCAGTATGTATGGTAGTAAATACAATTTTTGATAGTTTGAAGAAAAATTAAGCCCTTTGAATGAGCTAATAAAATGTTTTATCTTTTCTAAAGGGGACAGTGGACAAAGGAAGACCACTCTGTTGTCCCTAGGATACACTGCAAAAAAGAATCGGTCTTCATCAAACGGTTGGAAAAATGTATACATTGTCCCTCTTCAAGAAAAAAAACTGATACCACCCCACTTTCATATGATGCTTCAGAGTTTGAAAAAAGGCCAAAAGAAAAGATGCGTGACCTGTGGCCAGTTGATTCTTATTTCAGGCAAATTACACATACTGATGTCACAGACATCATTATTGTTGGTTCATACAGTATACCACTGTAGCACCGTCAAGTTCAGGTTGTTTATTTCTATACTCCTTTATAACCGCTTGGCCCTCAGGACTCCTGTCCAATTTGTGGAAAGCAGTTTCCTGTAGAGATTGTTGTCTACCTCACAACTTCATGAAGGGAAAGGTATTGCAGACATGCTTTCAGGAATAACAATAGTGCATGGGATTCATCACAAAAAGATGAAGTCCACTCATTATTACAATCGTAAATTTAATCTTATTTAAAGTCATCTTTACACAGCTCTAATTCAAGAGTCAGGACTGTAAACGGCTAATTGTGTAATATCTACTGACTGGAAGTATACCTTACTGGATACTGGCTACCCGGCCACCAGAGGACACCCCACTCTACAGACCTGTCCAAAGTATTCATTTATTTATCTATTCAGAAAAAGTTAACTCTCAATACAATCCGTCATCACTGTACAAGATAGTTAAAATTATATTACTTTTAAAATAAATGCCCCAATTTAGTAATACAATCTTAAATCCCAATTCTGCAAAGTAGACATTACAGAATGAGTCAGCCTGGTCCTCATTTCTTATAGACTCCTGTAGTTGAGTTCACATACTCCACATGGTACAAGTGTGGGCCATGTAGACTCAGTGTTGAGTCTCTGAGTCTATGTGGTTTACATTTGCTCATGCGGACTGTATTGACCGAAGTGCATTGAGTGCACAAGGAATGCGGACCACGTTGATTCAGACATCTTGTTACAGCTAGTGCGTCAGTTAAAATCATGGATTGTGGCTTTAAAGAGGCATAGTGGCTCCACAGCTGGCAGCAGATCAATACAGAAGGAGATGGATGCGGAACAAAGAAGATGAACCAACCCTCGATATTGAAATAGACATGGGAGAAGATGCAGCGGAGCAAGAGGGCAGAATCCTCAACTTTTACAAGGCTCCCAACATTGACCTGGCCAGATCATCCACAACGGGCTCCGATTGTTTTTACACTGCAAATTCAAATTCACTTAAAAATTCATTGGAAACTGTTTCCACACAAAAGTTTTAGTTTAGTGCTGTACAGTAACATGAAAGTTATGAGTACAACAGACACAAGTCACATGACCCTTCTCTGCAATTTATGTCAGTTCAACAAACCTTTTTTTTTAAATCACAAAACTAAATAATCTGTTTTATGAGCATTTGTTTCTATGTCATATATAAAGTATAATATATGTAATATATTTGTAGTAAGACATATATATTATCTGTTAATATGACATAGATTTGTTGCTGAATGTTTATTTTTATGTTTAATAAACACAAACAAAATGTGTCACAACGTAGTCATTTTATGTACAAACAACAATTATAAATTTATATTGTAATTTTAAAGTCAAATTAACATTTGTCATTATTCAGCTAAATCCCAATTCTATCACTTTACTCAAAGATTTATTGGAGACAGCTTGTACACAAAACAGTAACATGAAAGTTATAAGTACACCTGACACAAAATGAATGCGTCACATGACGCTTGATTGAGTGGAGACTTCTGGCAATACTAATTAAAGTCAATTAACAGTATTTTTTTGTGCAATTAACGTAAATCTTTTAAAATATAGTGACACATTTGTAATTGTAATTGAACTATATATTTGATGTTGAAACCTATATATTTTCTTTTACAAAAAATCTCTCGTTGTGTTCATAAAACATAAAATATTTTAGGCTTGAAAACATAATTAACATTAGGACCACCAGGCTCTTTACGCAGAGACTGCACCGCATGAACAGCGTGTGGCGGCTGCGCGATTGACGGGTCAGGTGTTCACACCAGCTGTGTTTCTGCTGCGTTTCTGCTGCTGCTGCTGCTGTCAGCCCTTTCTTTCAACATAGAGTTTGCCTTTCATAATGGCCATTTAATTGCATTATAAATGTAATTTATATTTATTGTAGACAGAGAAAGGTGAAGAAACGTCTGTTAATTTGTAAATAATAGTAATAATCCACAATTAAAACTCCGTACTATATTAATTCATGGAGCTCTCCAAGTCACTGCATGTTCTACAACACTGTCCTGCAAATATTTCAGAATAAAAATCTTGTGTTAACAAATGAAGGAATTCTGTCCACAGAAAAAAAATGCTTGAGGGCTTTTATTTTTAAATAAGAGCAGGAAGTGTTGATTTTAAAATAAGTCTTTACTTTTTTTCATCTCCGTAACATTTTCTACAGATAGACATCGAAACTTTAGTAATGTTGATGATATGATGTTAATATACAGTCCACAGATCATTTTCACTGTCTGTTATTTCTGTGAACCGCGTGGCTCGCGTCAAAAATAGGCGAGATCCTAACCCCTAACCCTAACCCTGACACGCAACCGAGATGTGAGTCTCACGCGGACAGTGTGGCTGCTCTAACCTGTTAACACGGACACCGAAATAAAAAACAACAGGTAACACAGCCGCCACGCGCCACCTGCCAATCATGATGTCTCACCCCCTTTTTATAGCATCAAATAACTAATTAAAACCAAACTTATCAGAAACACTTGAAGATACATCAGCGTCATAAGAACTATGCAAAATGACAGAACTCATCTTTGGGAAACATGTATGTGACGTGTACTTTGACAATGTTTCATTGAACAAGAAAGTGACTACTTGTCATGTGAACATAAAAACATTGGGTACACATTTTACAACCATTTCTTTTTAAGTTTGTTAACTATCAAAATGTATGCTAAGTGCACAATGTATATGTTGTCATTTGGCCTTGAGCTCATTAGTTTATATTGGCTTTATACACTTTAGTACAATTAATTCAAAAATCAAAAATTGTTAGCATAAAAAAAAAGTCAAACTCCCAAGGGTTGAGTGTTTGTGTCAAGTGAACATAAAGTTTTTTATGTCATTTTGACAGTCCTGAACATTTGTGTAGACTTTACAATAACATTGTATGTCATGGATTGATTGGGGTTTACAGCCTATCACCGCCTGATCCCTTCCACCTCCCAAGTGTGAAGAATGAGATGTTTACCGTGGCGGGGAGAATGATAGGCCATTCTTTCCTTCATGACAGGTGTTAGCCCAGCAGTTCTTCATGTGCTGTCAGAAGCACCCCAGACAGCTACCATCACCCTTGAAGATGTGGCGGACATAGACATCAGGGAGACCATAGAGTAAGACCGGTAAATACAGAGAAGTACAATGCAATCCTTCAGTGACAGTTTCCATTGTTAAATCTCTGTACTCCAGCACATTGTTTTTAAATGAAGCTATGGCAGATGTGAAAAGGCATGTTGTCAGCTTTAATTTTAGGGTATTTACATCCATAACAGGTGAACTGTGTAGGAATCATCATTTTATACAAAGTCCACACATTATATCCGACTTATTGACTTACTGAATTGATACGACAATTTAATGGAATCTTAAATGACGCCATCATATTTAGGACTTGGTAGCAAATGCTTTGCATTTAAGTACTGCCTGAAGTTTGCAACCCGTAGACATGACCATTTGCCTGTTATCTTCCCTGGTGATGCTCAGCTAGCCACGTATTGCAGCTATCTTCAGTTCCTGTTTGTTTCTTGAGCTTGTGTTTGAGGAAGAGAGAAAAAGCGATCCAAGTTTGCAACTCCTAAAGCATTTGCAGTTGCAGTTGCTCAGTTGTTTTGCCCCAATCATACCTTCATAGACCCGGCCCCACCTCTCCACTGCATAGATAGGAGCAGAGTGCAGCGGTCTAGCCGGCTAGTCGCACATGCAAGCAGGCAGTCACTAGAAAGGAGCTAGCTACGTAACAAGTTATGAAGAGTCACATAAACAAATGAGATTAAAACATGTCATATATATACATACTGTGATATAGATGTCTGAGCTCCTCACCCTATCTCTATGGCTGAGCCCAGCCACCCTACGGAGGGAGCTCATACTGGCCACTAGTATCTCATTCTTTCAGTCACTACCCAAAGCTCATGACCAAAGGTGAGGCTTGGAATGTTGATGAACCGGTAAATTGAGAGCTTTGCCTTCCAGTTCAGCTCCCTCTTCACCACAATGTTCCAGTACAGCGCCCACATAACTTACCTGAACTGCCTGCCCATCTCCCGCTCCATTTCACCCTCACTTGTGAACAAGACCCCGAGATACTTGAACTCCCTCGCTTGGGGCAAAGACTTACTCCCCACCCGGAGGGCACAGTCCACCAGTTTCCGGCAGAGAACCATGGCCTCAAACTTGGAGGTGCTGACTCTCATCCCAACCGCTTCACTCGGCTACAAACCGTCCCAGTGCTGCTGAAGGTCAAGGTCTGAAACGGAAACGTGTTTGACTTTGTGCCGAGTATACGGACGCAGCTCTCACTTTGGTTTTACAAGGACGGGGTGGCTCGTAACAACGACCCCGGTACCCTGTATACGCCCAGTACCCCACACAGGACTCCCCAGAGGAAACGGTCATAAACCTTTTCCAAGACCACAAAACACATGTAGACTGGATGGGCAAACTCCCAAGATCCCTCCAACAGCTCTGTGAGGATAAAGAGCTGGTCCACTGTTCCAGGTCCAGGACGGAATCCACATTGCTCCTCCTGGATCGGAAGTTCAACTATCGGTCGGAGTCTCCTTTCCTGCACCCTAGAATAAACTTTCCCAGAGAGGCTGAGCAGTGTGACACTCTGATAATTGGAGCACAACCTCCGGTCCCCCTTTTTAAAAATGGGAACCACCACCCCGGTCTGCCATTCCACAGGTACTGTCCCGACCTCCATGCAACACCGAAGAGGCATGTCAGCCAAGACAGCCCAACAATGTCCAGAGCTTTCAGCATCTCAGAGCGATTCTCACCCACCCCGCTGAGAAGCTTTTGACTACCACAGTGACCTCTGCCAAGGATATGGACAAGCCTTCCCCTGAGTCTTCAAACTCTGCCTCCTCCACGGAGGACATGTTGGTCGGGTTCAGAGTTCCTCAAATTGCTCTTTCCACCACTCAACAATATCCCCAGTCCTGGTCCGCAGTTCTCCTCCCCTGCTGAACACAGCCCGAGCCAAGCCCTGCTTTCCTGCTTTATATAAATTTATATATAGAAATAAGTTAACAGCTATCACTTTCAGTGGGTGGCCACTGTTGTTGAGCCAAACAAAGCTAAGATTAGCTCATTTTGAATGAGCTAACATTCTTCCCCGCTATTGCATATATGTTGTAGACACACACCTCTGTTTTGATACAAATCAACACTAACTGTGGCATTAAATAGCAGATTGTACATTTATGAACACATTTGCATACAGTAATCACTTGCACCGACATATTAATTTCTGCAAAAATTCACAGACAGACTGTTACCACTTTGACTGTGTACACAGGACAGTCCTAAAACCAAATGTTTGCTCTGCAGCTTCCATTATATTAGTAGGATAAAACAAACCTACCACTGAGTGTCCTAATGTCAACCTGGCATTCATTTTGTAACATTCTTCTCATTCTGCTTTCTTTTCAGCCTGGAAAGGAGAGCCTGTATATATATTTGCTCTTTCTGAATTTATGCATTTCCTCTCTATGAAAACAGTAGTTTATAGAGGTAATTTAAATGAAAATGATTTGAAACTTTGAGAATTTGAATAAAACTTGAGTATTTAGGAAGTGAAAAAGGTCTCCCCAAATTTTTGACAAATGATGAATGGATGAATGGAGGACATAAAACCATCTCCTATCAAAACCAGTTCAATTACTTCTGTTATTCTGAAAAATGTGAAGATCCATTCCAGATAGGAAAGCATCACAGTAGTCTAGCCTGCTGGATAAAGTCTCCTCTGATACATATTTGAGATGATAAAAAGACGATTTGGTGACATACCCCACATGAGCACTAAAGTTGAGTTCTGAGTCAAAGACGACACCAAGTGCTTTTGCCTTCTGGTAAATCTTAGATCTAGATAGGGTTGGGTGATATTGAAATTCCCCTACTGACGATATTGCTTTAAGGAGAAAGACGATAAACAATAATGTCGTCCAAAAAAAAGCTGAAGAGAGACGGACATAGATATAAATATATATGGACTGGAGACACATACATTGCAATACATAAGTGGCCACATTGTATAGACAGTTAGCGCTATTTTACACAATGACATACTGAGATCAATAACTCAGATCAATCAGCTGGTGACCAGTAACTGTCCTCGTACAGTCTCACCACCGTTATAGTTTGTTACCTTTGATTGAAGGCTGATTGCTCACCGTGGGAGGAGTTTTACTCCGGCTGCTCTCTGTGGAGGGAGTCGGTGGAAGACTAGTGTATTCTGGATGGTGAGTTTTAAGATCAGAGAGGAGATTTGTGGCATTTTCATCTTTAGTCCTGACTAAACTCACACAATTTACACATTACTTAATTTGTTCACGTTCTCCAGCTTTCCTTTTTCGTTTGGTTGAAAACCAAAGAATCGCCAATGACCAACCTTCTCCCCCTCAAACAGGCGTGCAGGAAACCAGAGAGAAAGACGGTGTGTGTTCAGCTTTCAATACTTTTGTAGCTTCTAACTAAATCCTCAACTTCACTGTTTGTACTTTCACATATCTGCTTTATTTTACCGTTTCACTTTTCAGCTGCATAGGAGTCGTGTTAAGTTGCTGCTGATGAAAACCCTGATTTTGCTGCTTCATAATAAAAGTTTTTAAATAAAAAAATAACAGAGGACTTTTATTGTGAAGAATAAAGGAAATTAAATATTTTCATCACCGTTTTACAGCCGCTCCTTTGAGTAGTGGTTAACTTTTGTAATGGAGTTGTGAATATCTGCCATAATGGGCTGACGCACCGAGTAATGTAGGCTATGGAAAAATCCTACAAGACACGGGGACTTGGCTTGTGTCTTGAGGAGTTGTAGCGTTAATTCACTGATAGCCTGAACTGTACACACTGCTACGCTCACAGCTAGTTCAGGCTGACTTCCTCTCACCGTCACTCTGTCACACACACATGCTCCCTCTCTCTCTCGCTCTCTCTCTGTCTCTGTCTGTCTCTCTCTCGACCGCAAACAACGACACTTGCTAACGTTAAGTACACATCCTACGCACTGAGTTATTCCTTAAAGGAGTTTGCTACTTGTATAACACATTTTAGTTTTAAAAACATCTTAAAATAATTCCTCAATGCTTTGCCCCAGTGGGGAGTCACCTCAGGCCCGCTGGGCTTGCAATATACTGGTGGAATTCCTGTATTCAACATAATTGAATATTGTTCTGTTATTATGGACACGTGAGGACCATTATCGTTACGATAATCTCGTTATATCACCCAAGCCTAGCATCCTATTTTGAGGCTTGTTTCTCCCTCTGAGCCTTGGGACCAATAAATAATATTTCATCCATATTCCATATTATGTCATCCATTTGCTGATATCTACTGTAAATTACATCTAAAAGAGCATACATTGGTCCTGTGTCATCAGGAGACATGGTCTCACACACACACACATATATATATA
>CAKAOI010043592.1:0-50625 GCA_916701655.1 Sebastiscus albofasciatus | reverse complement strand
GATGACGATCAGCAGTCACCGTGCCAACCGTCATCTCCTGTAGGTAATACACTGACTATGGAGAAGTACCTCATACAACCCCACCTCAAAACACCTGAACTATCCCTTTGAGACCAAAAGGAACTAAGCAGTAAGTCACTTTTATTTGGAAACTTTCTAACATATTTTAAGACACAAGTGAAACTAACTGGGCTACAATGAGACAGCCATTTTTAGATTAGCTTCAGAGCTGGTGTACTACTCAGTGTAACAGAAGTTAACTTTCAAGGAGGGATGCACAATTGATTGTATAATAAACATAATCAGCTGTGTTATTAAAGCCTAGACTTTAGAGTGCCTGCCTATTATTCAGGTGAAAGCATTTTTTTGTGAAGTCAGCTCATCTGCATATAAACAATGTTGTTGAAAAGGTGGATAAATAAATGTCCTGATCTATATATCAAGTAGAATAATCTGGATTATCATCTGGTTCTTAATAGTGCAACATAATTGTGTGTTCATAGTCGTAGTAGTGGCTGTGACAGAACTGACACATCTAGTCTGTGTGCTCTGTTGAAACAAGGTGAAGGAGGTGGGCCTGTCAGTGGAGGACTGCAGCTGCTTGGCTGAGGACGCCTTTCGGATCTTTGGGGTGTACTGGAACGTCGGCGGTGCGATCAACGGCTCCCTGCCGCCATACTGGCCTGCTCGTCTCTCGGCCCTTTCCAGCTCCCAGAATCCTCTGCGCCTGAAGTTCAATGGAGTGCCTGCTCAAGTCTACCTGTCTGTAAGTTCAGAACTACTTCCTTCAACAGGAATGCTTTAAAAATCTGCTTTTTTAAATGAGATTGTTGGGTTGTTGTTATTTACATTGATTAATACTGCTGTGTTTTTAACGGCTGCTAGAAATACTTTTATACACAATTTATCCAAAACTGACATATTGTACAGATTTAGAGTGGAAAAGGATATGAGACAGCATTTAGATCATCATATGACAAATAAGCAAAAGCCTATTTTGAAAAATGAGACATCCCTATTTAGAAAGTACTTATTATGCGTTTGTGCTTTTTCCATTTCCTTTAGTGTGTTTTATAGTTTATTGTGCATGTAAATGGTCTGCAAAGTTACAAAGCCCAAAGTCCACTCCAAAGGGAGTTACTCTCCCCCACAGAAACACTGCTCCTGAACTGCCTGAAACGCCTCGCTTGAAGTCCCGCCTTTTCTTTCGTAACGTGATGATGTCACCAAGTAACATATTTGCATAATACCTGCCTAGAGTCTATTTTGGCACGCCCACAGACAAAACTAGTTAGAGCGGAGCTGGTGCGAAGTACGAAGAGTTTTGTTTGGTTGACCAATCACAACAGAGTGGGCCAGCTGACCAATCAGAGCAGACTGGGCTTTTCGGGAGGGACGGAGCAGGAGCTCAAACGGAGCGTTTTCAAACAGAGGGTGAAAAGAGGGGCTACAGCGTTTTTTGAACATTAAAGCATGTAAACATGTTCTAGCCGAAACCCAAAAGTATGCATCTGAAACTGAGCATAATAGGTCCTCTTTAAAATTCAGTGTCCTTTGATAGCATATTGATATAAGGATGTTCATTGACCCAGCTGGGACAGAGCCCTCTCTCTGGTTGCTCCCATGATTCTCACCTGCTGTGTTCTATCCGTTTCCTACAGAGTGCCCCTCCGCAGATCTCAGCCCGCGGACGCTCAGATGATCTCTCCACCATCCTGTCTGTCATCGACGACGCCCAGAAATTAATTTACATCTCTGTCATGGACTACCTGCCTCTGTCTCAGTTCACAGAGCCACTCAGGTGATGAGTGCTTCAAACCCAGTATTTACTACTGCATTGTTACAATCGTAGACACAGTCATCATTAGACACAAACCGATTCCTCATACAAGATAACGTATTAAATCTCTATGTTGAGTTACTTATCTATTGGATACAGTATTAAAGTAACAAATAATGCAATGCAGGATGTCTTAATGTAAATGTAAATAGATAGTCCAGTGGCAGTCAACACATTTAATCGCTTGCAGCCATGGACGCCGCTGGTGTTGTGGTTTAACGAGTGACTGTGTTTACTGGTGACCCTCAGCCGAATGCGTCGTGGTTGCTCGTAGTGACGGCAGCTGTTGAAAACACAAACGGAACATGTAGGTGTCCTCGTAAAAGCCTTCAATCAATTTTAAATACATGCTCATCTGTGGGAATTCCCCATGTTGCAATATTCATTCTCACAACCGACCACGCAACAACAGGATGTTTTGATGCTGGTTTTTAATTTGATGTCTAAAGATTGCTAACTTGTCCGACTGGCTAAGGCAAAACGGCAGTTCCGTTGTCAACATGCGCGCACATACTTTTGGATGACGTCGGTTGTAAATGGGTTTATAGACTAGTTAAAAGAGTATTTATTGAATGAACGGTCACAATACTGGACCCTGAGTGGCTGACAAATCAGCTTCTCTGAGTAAGATGAGGTTCCCCTGCTGACTGGTGGCTCTCTAATACTGCAGAATGGCATAACTGGAAGAAAGCTGATCAGTCCTCCTGTGATGCTTTTAGAAGTGTCCAAACACATTACAGAGGACATACAAACAGAGAAAAGTGTATTATCCTGTATGGTCTTTTTTTTAAGTAGTGCACACAGATTGCTGTGTTTCCCTCCCTCACTAGCACCACAGACATTTTGATATTGACGGTATCGACCTGTCTTCTGGTAAGCTCTCCCTGCTTGAAGGGTTCAAACTGTGCATTGGTCTCCTTCTCTCAGGTTCTGGCCGGCCATCGACTCGGCTCTGCGCGCTGCAGCCTGCACCAGAGGCGTAAAGGTTCGACTCCTGGTCAGCTGCTGGAACCACTCGCCTGCCCCCATGTTCACCTTCCTGCAGTCCCTGCTGGTGCTCAACAGTCCTCAGCTGAAATGTGACATTGACGTGGTGCGTTGGGAGATTTTATTTCCTGCAAAAATGACTAAGACATATTGACCATAACAGAATGGTGATGCATCCTAAACTCTTCTTTCTTTCTGTGCAGAAAATCTTTACAGTGCCTTCAACGGCGGAGCAGAGGAAGATTCCCTATGCACGAGTCAATCATGCCAAGTACATGGTTACAGACAGAGTGGTCTATATAGGTATGATGTTACCACTTACTACATTTTTACTCCTCTCTGACCCTTCAAATAAAAAAAGATTTTTAGATTTTGTTAGTCTTCTTATTTCCTGTGACTGTCATTTAATCTAACTGATGTAACTGTTTCTGTGATCACAGGGACGTCCAACTGGTCAGAGAACTACTTCACCAAGACAGCTGGAGTGGGCTTGGTGGTGAACCAGACCGGCTCCGCGGTTGGAAAAGGCCAAGAGACCCTGCAGAGCCAAGCGGCGGAGCTCTTCCTCAGAGACTGGACGTCCGACTATGCCAGCGCCCTCTCCGTGGACGACGTGGACGTCTGCCCTCGCGGCCCACACTGACGGCGTTGTCGTTCAATAAAGCACATTGCATCGTAGATGAGCGTCTTGCCTGCTCTTGCCACTTGAACTTTATTTCACTTATGCAGAATCCTCTTGCTGTACTGTGTGAACGATCACACTTTATTTTATTGCCGTTTTCCCGATTGGCTGCCTGCTTTTTTGTATATAATTGCAATTTTGTTTCAAGACGTGTTATTTTTATACTCCGTATTGTTCTGAAGATTTTCTTACGTGAGTTAAGGCGCAAGGGAACTCGCTTTGTACAATTAATTTCATGCCTGGCGCATTCTGTATATTTTCCCTTAAAATGCCAGTGCCAAGCTTCAACAATCTCACGCAGGAAATTAAACATTTCCAAAGAGGCGGCCATGTTTACACTGCTGAAGCTATCGGCTGCTAATGTTTGTGTGTAGCGAAACCATAAATGTCTGTCCAAAATTCTTGTAAATACTATACATTTTCCATTCATAACTCATGGCTAGCTCACAAAGAAATCCAAATTTGAATGTGCACCACTGCAGACAGAAAATAACTGACTCAAATAAGAGTGGGCATGCTTTGTTCTTTGATCGAAATGTTCTGTATTTGAAAAAAATCATTCCTTGTCTGGCATCTCAGTTTTACTGTATTGATATGTTTACTGCATCACTTCATTACCAGGGTCATCTATTGTATGCTTTACATCCAGTGGACATGTTCTCTGACTAACAGAGCAGTATGCTGGATGTTTCAGTATAAATAAAACCTTTGTGGTTGGTGATCTTTGATTGCTTCATAAGAATTATGAAAGAACTTATGTAGTTTTTAAGCGTTGTCGGTGTACTTTTATTACCAAACTTGTTCCTACTTAAAGGTACAGTGTGTAGGATTTGGCTGCATCTACTGGTGTGGTTACCAAGATACCAAGTACCAATATGATACCAGTGTGATAAAACAAAATATATAGTTATCAGGCTTTGTAAACATACATTTTCGATTCCTGATTAAACAAGTTGATTTTTTTCTGGTTAATAAATGATGGTATTGGATCGGTGCCTAGACTGGCTTACTCGCTGATACCTGATGCCGAATTTTGGGCAGTATCGGACGCATTTCCGATACTGGTATCGGAACAACTCTTACAAAAGCACAATTCTTACTTTACACGTTAATGACAACATAGTTATTAATATTATATTCCATTTCTGCTAATAAATACCCTGAAATTTTACACAATGTGCACAAAGTCAAATAAAAACCCAGACCAATCATGACATTAATTCAGGTCTGATAACCAAGGCATTGGCTGACTCAGCTGCTTCAGGTTTGTGTCTTTATTTTCACATTTGAGAATTTATATTTGACTACTCAGCTAACACAAAACATTTAATAAACAAGTAAAAAACAAAATAGAAACCAACTAACACCTATGTTAAATTTGAAGGATCTTGTTCTATGTGCAAAAAAAAAATCTTCATGATGAACTTTTGTTTTTATCTCACGTCATACTGAACGTGTCTCTGTGACATCACATTTATCATTCCCAAATCCAAGTTAAGAGTCTCTGCTGCTTCTCCATCCATCCAGCTGTACCTACTTCGTGCGTAATGGACGAAAAAGAGACAACAGAAGGTGAATGAAGATGCTTCTCATTCGAGGAGCCAAACAGAATCAACCAGGATGGGAGTAGCTTCATTTGTGCTCTCTGTGATCATGACAGCCGTCTGAATCCTTTCCTATCCACGCACTGAGGCGTCGAAGACTCGGGAGCGTTTGATCTGACAGAAAGGGCTGAGCTCCTCTCTGCTCTCATTCCATGGAGAGCTGCACACTGTCTGTCTGGCCCTGCTGCTGGTCAAACTTCCTGGCTGAAATACAAGACAGAAGAACATTTTAATTTACCCAAAATGTCAACATTAAATACAGGTATAATTATCTGACGGACACTTTGTGCAATAATCTGGCAAAACTGTCATCTCATCAATATACATATTATATTTTAATATTTTATATTGTATTATATTTTATATATATATATATTATATATCTATATTGCATATCTCTTTTTATTGTATTATCTTTTTTTTAGCACCTATGGGATTGTCACAATCTAATTTCGTTGTACTACACAATGACAATAAAGGGCTTGAATCTTGAGGTGCCTAATTCTGATCACATCATGAAGACTAAAACATCATATACATTTGTCAGTTATGAGGTGTTTACATAAAAAAACATGTTGAAAACATTATTATTTCTTTATTACAGTACATCCCCTTTTCTATAGCTCTGATCCAGGCTGTTCTTTGTTGTTGTGTGCAGATGCTCACCCAGAGAGTACATCTCCAGCTGCTGCCGCAGGCGGACCTTCTGCAGACTGTCATAGAAGTTGGGCTCCGGGCTGCTGCCGGCGGTGGGAGGCAGAGTGAAGATCCGCATGATCTTCCTCTTGTTCCTTAGTTAGAGGTGAACAGAAAGATAGACAGAGATAATAAGATAAAATAAGATAAGATAAGATATTCCTTTATTAGTCCCGCAGTGGGGAAATTTGCAGTGTACAGCAGCAAAGGGGATAATGCAAAAAACAAGATACATCAGTTAAAGCAAAATAGGCCTATAATTAATGATGTAACATTTAAAAAGCAAAATACAAAAAGTAGACAGATATTATTGCACAGAGGAAATATTTATATTGAACAGTTTAATTGACATTACATTAAAATGCATTACATTTAGGGGATTATATGAATGCCGAATTAACCAGGAGGCCCAACACATTATTACCATTACTAAAATACTGCCATATGATGAACGCTTATTTCCCTGCAACCCAGGAAACATTGAAATGTGAACATGTCCAATGGAGTCTGGCGTGAGTTTTAATATTTGGAGAGAGGACTTGGAGGGAGATCTCTCTGACTGAACCAGACACCTTGTATTGTAGCTCTACCTCTTATAAGCAGAGTGATGCAGCGAGGAGTTAAATGCAAAGTGCAGACTGTGCTTACTTTCTGGCGTACATGAGCAGGCCGAAGCTGACCAGGATCACCAGCAGGTACACATTGGTGGCCTCGTTCCAGGCTTCATGCACCGAGTAGTCGATGGACTCCGGCTCGTTACCCAGGACACCGTGACCGCCCATTGAAACACGACAGGCTTTAGTAAATATGTGAAAGAGAAGTTATATCATATCCGCTTTAGCTCAAGTTCACTCTCAAACAGGATGGATGTACTGCAACTCAACAACAGAACGGTGTAAACACGACGACGTCACATCCGCTGTCTTCGTCTGTTCTGTTTCTGGGAACCAACGAGGAATGTTGCTGTCCTCTACAGGCCACAGGGTGAACTGCAGACACACGCACAGTTACAACATGCGGGGCTGCAGGATCCGCACACACATGACTGCTTCATATTTAAAGGGGACATATTATGCTCATTTTCAGGTTCATACTTGTATTTTGTGTTCGATATATTCTAAATGTTATTTGACAGCTGAAGTTAGGCCTACTAGTAAACTGGCATATTAAGACTTTAAACGTCTTATAGAATAGGATGCATTGTTAGAGTTTAAAATAAACAGTATTTCAAATAGGTAAACTCTGCTACAGAGCCTACTTTTACTTTTGACTCACTACATTTTGATGATAATACCTTTTGAAGTATACATGGTATTAGATATGAGCATTTTGGGTTTGTTTAAGGCGCACAAACAACTGGTTGCTATGGAGGCATGGTGCAAATATAATTGTAGCAGATGGCAGCGTGGGTAGAGTGTGACTTCGTTGTGTGTAACGTGACGTAACATTCTTATTTTATTTTTATTTTTTGATCGAATGTTCTTTTTTGCTTGTTCTTGAACTTCATGACGTTTGGAATGTGATGAATCAATAAAAGAAAAAGCTACAATTTAGTCACACAGACAGACATTTCGACCAAACCACACTGGTACCAGAACAACGTAGCTGTGATATTAGCACACAATAAATTGCAATAAAAATGCAACAAAAACAAAAAAATGATATTTCTGCTTCTGTTATTCGAGGCTGGATTACAACCTGTAACGTTGTGACCTCATCTTGTACATGTGATAAAATGTGTGCGCGCCCATACTTGAAGAAAACGCCACCATAGACAACAACAATAGGATGCAACAATGTAAGTTTATTTCGCGAGTTTACAGTCGGTCGTAACCATTGAGCGCACTGCACACGGTCCTGCCTGAAGCACCAACGTGGCATCTCTGGTATTCCATATATTTCAGCCAGTGATAACACAAGGGACAACTGCAGGCAACACTGCTCCATAGTGGTTGGTAAGGAACTAATACATGTAATAACACTGTTATTATTGTAGCTGATGGTTAAAATCTTCAACAGGTGTGAAATAATTCTGAGGGAAAAACAAAAAGTTCAGTTTACACTCAAACTTTTTTTTTTTTAAACCATATTTAATCAGTTCGTTCATTATCAGAAATGACATGGTACCTTATATACACAAATACCTTTGTTGCATCACACTGGCTTATTTTAATTTTTTTTTTCAAAATTATCTTATTTTTCAAAATAGAGTTTTACTAATTCATAACTACAGAATACATAAAGCTGCATTTAACATAATTGCTGCAATTAATATACATGAGACAGGGACAAGAGCCAAAGCTCAGTACACAAAGTATTAGAAATGACAGCGGATAGCTGCAGTGGTTCATCACGTTACAGCTGAGAAGCTGCGGGAAAGTGTTTCTTACACGGTAGACAGGGAGAAAAAAACAAAAACAATATCTCTGGTTGCAAATATGAAAATGGCATGGTAGGTAGCTACGACTCCACAAAAACATGAGGTGCTTTTTCAACACTTTGTTGCAAATTTTCAATCTTTTAACTTAAACTTAATGGCTCAACGTTAGATGCACATGCTTAAGAAACCAGCTCAAGTTCAGCGCCAAAACCAAACCAGCCATACAGTATGTGGACAGACACAATATGATCTGTAAAAACTTCTTATAAAGACTTTAGCGATGCTCGAATGCTTGAAAGTTATCATGGTGGTCAAATCATTTAAAAGAAAAAAAACGTACACAGAAGTAAATGATGGAGAAATCTGTGATTATTTAGGTCAAAATATACAGTAGGAGTGCTGGCAGAGAAACAAAGAGACGATGAAACTCAAGTACTTATGACAAAACAGTTAAATGCTTCAAAATAAGACTCAAAATATAGCGAAGAACCAGTGGCAATAGACAGCATTTAAGCTACGATAACCAATTAGTTCACTACCTTATAACATATATATAAGTATATACACATAGAGAGGGGAAAAAAACTTTAAATCAAACCTTTATCACCAAGGAAAACCTGAAAGCAAGCGGTAAATATGCTGTTATTTATCATTTATTTACAACACATATGCTATTTTTTAAACAGGTGTATGCAAATAATGAAGCGACTTTGTTAGTTATTGGACCACACGGAGGAGTCGGTGTGGGTGACGGGTTTTTTTT
Source organism: Sebastiscus albofasciatus (assembly GCA_916701655.1). Lineage (NCBI taxonomy): Eukaryota > Metazoa > Chordata > Actinopteri > Perciformes > Sebastidae > Sebastiscus > Sebastiscus albofasciatus. Next base: position 41,673 of record CAKAOI010043592.1, on the reverse strand, counting down.
AAACATGCAGATTCAGTGCTCCCTCTAAGCCTTCAGAGTGAAAAAGGGACCGCGACACTCAGCGGGTAGAAAGACAGACCAGCTCACTTCCTTTCACTTCCACATCAGGAACCTCTTAATCTCACATGTATTAGTCGGCTTTGGAGGATGGTTTTTCAGGAGTGTCGATGACTCCCCCCCCCCTGAAATTACACTTCACTCACCATGTAGAGAAATTGCTTATCAATGCAAGGTTTTAATCTTAATATTGTTTCCCCAGTCAGATCTATATACTCGTGCTGTAACGTCGCCTTCAGCAGTTTAAACCAGAGCTGCAGATGGAACAGAGTTTGGCCAGTGAAGATATAGCCCTGTAGAGCATGAATGTAAAATACAACCACCTTGCATATAGACCCCTTTTCTGTTAGTGATGGAGGTGTAGGCGGCTGGCTAGTTAGCTAGCTAGCTTGTCGGGAGACTTGACAACTAACTTAACTATTAGCGACATTTTCTCTCCATCTCTGAAAGGATTTGACAATATCGTAGCTCGCTAGAGCCTCAAATCACAGTTTGTCATCTCAAATGTATGTCATGTGATATCTCGATTGTGCCACCCGAGAATACAGCCAGATGATATATTTTCCAAGTGTAACTTTAGCCCACTGCCAGTGTTTGCTTCCAGTCTTTCCGTTGTTTTGGCTCCAGCTAACAACATGATGTAATCATGACGTCGACACAAAAAGGGTCTATAGTTCCTCCCTGGATGTTATGAAGAAATAAAACACCTGATTTTCATCTGCATAATGTGGCCAAACTCTGCTTTCTCTTGCCTGATCTGTCCTTCTGCCAGTGGTGGCTGTATTAGTAGCAGTGGATGTATGCTGTTACAGCATCTAGAAGCAATCCTCTTGTTAACTGTATAAAGCTGAAATAACGGTATATTTGTGTGTATCTGCGAGCGTCTAGGTTGTTGCGGCGTTAGAACTGGCTATAAGCAGGCTGGACTGAGGTCAGCATCTAATCAAAGCATCAGCAGTATTTTAGCATTATTCCTATAGCTAGCGTAGTGATTGTAGCGGCTGTCAGTTTTAGCACTAGCGGTATTGCACTAGTTTAGCAAGCGATATGTTAAGAGGCTACTACAAGCTATTGCTGCCTATCAGACATTACACAAAGCCAAATGCATGCAGTGATGTGGAGTAGCGTGGTCTATGAGCTCTATGGCGGTGGCTGCGTGGCGGGGGAACAGGCGTAGAGGGAGCACTGATTGATTCACTGGTGTCACATCAGTATGTCCAGGTCGTCGCCGTGGTCGTCCTCCTCCGTCACTCGCAGCGCCAGCACCTCCTCGTTCAGAAACAGTCCGCTCAGACGCTCCTTGCGGGCCTGTCGCTGCTCTTTCAGCTGCCGCTTCCGGAGGGCTTTCTGCTGGAGCTTGCGCTGCTTGGAACGTTTCTGAAAGATGGCGTGGCGAGAGAGAGAGGTTAGAGATGATGCCAAAGTGAGGATCAAGGTGTTGATGTGATCAACTAGTCTAGCGTGCTCTGTGAAATAACTCAACAACAAATTAACCAGAGTAAGAGCAGAAATAGTAGGGTCCAGAGGCAAATGTACACCTTGGGTATACTTTCCTGTGTTCCAGTGATCAAAATGGAACGGTATCTGTCAAGAACAATAACAACATCTTCAGGAAACTAGAGAATAGGCTCGTTCAGGATGAGCCAGCATAACCTCACGAGATCGATGCGGCCGCAGTTTTTAAGAGCCAGGCGCCGCAGTTGCTCTCTACTCGACTGCAAGACCCCAGGAAACACCTGCCTGGCTCTTAGTTTTGACAACAAACACCACGTGTTGTAGACAACCCTAACTTTCTGTATAATTGTAATATTTAAAACTAGATTGTAGGATATTAGTCTCATGTTGTGCAATGAAGGTTTCATCTGTTAACAAACATATCTTGTGTGGTTGATAATATTAATGAAGGCTATTTATAAGCACTTATCAAAACGAGTGCTCTTTACAAAGTGCTGTACAAGGCGGACATAAAAAGAATAAAGGATAGAATACAATGCCAGATACACGCACATTTCCACATAGATTTATAAACAAATATAAATAAATCCAAACGTGGTCTGCAAACGTCAACAAACAACTACAAGTAGTCTACAGATCGGATCTAACAGGGTGTATCTTTTCCTGTCACTTCCTGTAAATTCGATGAAGGCCACCGGAAACGGCTGGAAACTGTCCAACATGTCACCTGCTGCTGCCGCCTGATCTCGGCTACTTTCCAGGTGAGGAGCAGTTCATCTCGAACGAGCCTATTGTCTCCAATTTCACATGCACACGTTCATGTTTCTTACTTTAGAGTCTCGTATACGTTCTGCAGCACTGGAAAGGTTGCCATCGCTGTGAGCTCTGCTAATGTTGGCAACGCTGCCTCCACTACAGGCTGATGCTGTACCACCTGGAAACACAAGGAAATGTCAACAGTATTACAACCAAGAAGACTTCAACATAACTGAAACTGAGCTGAAAATTGAACTTAATGTTACAATTTCTTATTATTTCACTAATAAAAGTGGCTTTCTGTCACAGTTCAATCACAACAACTGAGCTGACATGGCCCCGTCGCTGCAGGATCCTCCGGTGGTGGCACCATTACTGCTACTTAACTTCTAGCCGGCCAGCTAGCATCTTACCTGCTACAGAGTTGGAGGCTGTGGAGCCAGTGGAGGAGCTAGCGGAGCTGATGATGCTGGCGTTGCTGCTGCTGGCTGCGCTGACCCCGCCGGTGCTGGCGCTGCTGTGGCTGCTCCTCTTCCAGCCCTCTCTGGTGCTGCTGGCCCGCTGCCTGGGGCTGTGCTCTCGGATATAGTTACGCACCTGATGACATCACAAAGTCATGAAATTTTAACTTACATTTAACTAATTAACAAGTGGAACAGCTCATGCTATAATCACATGCATTTTTTACACTATGTGACTTTAAATAACCAAAATGCATTTATATTTATGCTTCATTTGCATTTAATATATTAATTAGACTGTCATGTCCATGGAAAACTTTTCACAGGAAGTGATATTACTTTGCAGACTTACTGAATCCCCAAAGGATGGCAAGAATGCAGCCAATTAAAATCTCTTTTCTTATATCGACTTTTTGACAGGCTGCTCACACTTTGGTATAGAGTGTGAGATCTTGTGTGAGAACATGTGTGAATGAAAATCTGCTTTGTTGACTGGTTTATATGACTTGTATGGTTTAAAGTGGTGTGTTTCAGGGTCACTGCTCACCTGCTTCAGCTTCTCGTCTGTGAGACAGTTGAGCTCTATGATGAACTCGCTGTCGGTGGGAGAGATTTGAGCGCAGGGGTCTATGATCTTGATGATGTCCAGCTGCTCCCTCAGGCCCATCTCTGTGCTGACCTTCCGACTCAGGTACTCAATGTACTCCACCTGGAAGCAGAAACACAGACACGTAGTTTTCAGTTTTGTTCCTTGCGTAATGGGGTGTTTTTGACTGCTGGAGTAATTAAAGAAAAACACCCATGGATGAAAATGGCTGCTTTATATTATCTTATTATCTCCAGATTTGATACTATCACTATAATTGGTGCTGATTCGATATGTATTGCGATTTTTAAGTATTGTGATTCTACAAGTATTGCAATTTTATTACGATTAATTGTTAACTTTTCTAACTCTAGACCATGAGGAAAAAGTTGAATCATACACTTCTAGGGACTTTTACTTTAGAAAATATCTAAATTAATACAGTAAAATTGTTGGATTTTCAGCATGTATACATGTACAAATATATCAGTTATTGTCAGGAATTATTTATAATTTTTTTTTCCAGCAACCCAAAAATAAAAAAATAAAAGACATTTCCTTCACAAATTAGTGGTATTTTCTTCTTAATGTATAAGGGACATGTAATGTTTTATACTTCTGGTGAATATAATCCAATCAATCTTATTTCCACATATGTATTTGTATATACAGTTCCCTATGTTAACACCTTATTTTGAAAATCAGATGTAGTCACATGTGTATACTTCAGCTAACTTCGCCAAGTCCGTCGCTAGCTCTCCCGCTCGCTCCGTTCTCTTTATACATCCATGATCAGCTCCATCGGGGCCGTTTGAATGCATTTAACATAAATGTCAGTATACGGGTGCTCTACAGTTGTAGCGTCGGCTGATTTGACCACGGAGATTCGAGTGACGGCCGGCTTGACCGCACATTACCTGTCCGCTTTAGCAATCATGTCTAAATCTGCTTTTCGTGGCGATGTGTAAAACCCAAAGTGTTTCCATACTTTACTGTATGTGTAGTGTTTACCACTCTGGATTAAAAAATGTGAGGGTGGAGGTCGTATTTATGCAGACCTTCCGCCGATTTATGCTTTGTTGTTTTGGCTCACTGCGGTTTGTTTTGGTGACGGATACAGAACGGATATGACATCACGTTACTCTGACTACAACAATAAAGGCGGTAACTTCCTTCTACCTCCGTATAGACTCAAATGAAGAAAATATATCGATTCAAAATAAAATCTGGATCAGCAATCTTGTCAGTATAACAGTCAGTATATATATATATTCATTCTGAGCACTCTGATAGGAGAGAGGCTGCTAACTTAAAAACACCATAATACAGAAAGATGTGTTGGCTGAGTTTACTTGTTCGTCGTTGGTCATGGCACTCCATGGTAACTCATCCAGGTTGCGATGAGGGTGGGGCTTGGGCTTCCTCTTGGAAAACAAACAGGGTGAACTCGGCACGCTCGGGATGATGTCAGAAAGGACATCGCTGCCACTGGCGATGTCACTTCCTGGCAACTGCAATGACAGAAGTAAGACGGGCAAACAATGAGGAGCAGAGAAAACACTAAAAGGAGGACAGATTATTTGGAATGGACAAGCTATCCTGCTAATCACTGTAACAGCCACAACCTCTGATGCAACTAGGTTATCATGACTTCTGTCCTAAAGCGCCTGAATGAAAGTCAGCCGTGTTTGCAACCAACCTGCCACTCAAACTCGCTGTCGGACCAATCCCAGTAGGTGCTGATGGAGGAGGAGACATCGCTGCAAACGCTGCCCTCTGGAAACAGGTCCAGAGATGTTAGTTCTTGGTCATCCAGAAGGGAATAGCAGTCGTCCTGATCCCCCACAGACACAGAGGAGAAGAGCTCTTCGCTGCACTCTGAGCTGGCAACACTGGTCCCACAGGAAGTAAGGTTCCATCTGGAGAGAACAGTGAGTGAACGTCAGAGTACATTCTAGGAGCCCTAGGTTTCTTTAAATTAAGAGAATAAAATGCTGCTCTTTTACATTTTCTAATGGCAGCAACTTTCAGTGCCAGTGCCATGTGACAATATAGTTAAACACTGTTACCCTTTTATAGTGGCAAGAGGTATGGTTCATTTGATAAGCAACTGCAAAACATGTGTTACTACTGGCCTTGTACTCTAGATTTGGATGTGAGACAATGCAATCATAGAAACGCAGTGTGTAATACATCAATACTAGTGCACTGCCACAGTTGTAAACAAACTTTTCTGGCACTGTCAGCCAGAACATGTGCAACTTGACAAGCCCATTAACATTTGTCAATAGCAGTGTGGTGAATGCCACCAACAACAGCTGCAATGGCATATCTTGCAGCAGTTGGTGGTAGGTCAAACTGTTGTCCTTTAGGACAAACTTTTCCATACCAAGGCCACCCAAATAGCATTAGCTTATGACCGGGCCCCCCTTTTTTGCAAAATGTCTTTTAAAGCCCATTGACAATACTATGGCAAAAGTTCAAAAAATAAATAAAATAAAACCTACGAATAACTTTTCCTTACTTTTATCATTTTAATAATATACATATGATAATATAGGGTAAATAATCCAGCGCCTCTTAAGTCATTTTATATATACAGTTATGGTTACAGACTCTCTCCACCTCCCTACACTTTGAGTGTAATTAATTTGCCAAACAAGAGACAAAATACACAATAAACAAAGTTAAAGATGAATTTCACTGATTTATTTTCAAATTTTCTACAGATATCGCAATAAGATCGTTATTGTGAATTATTTTGGCCATGATAATCGTGTAATGAAAATCTGATATCATGACAGCCCTAGTGGACATCTCTATTTACAAATGAACTTTGAAAATACATTCTGCCTGTCTGTCTACCTCACAGACAGGTGACACACGTGTGAATACTAACACATTCTCTAGTCTCTACTTGCCTGTTACTGTGGAAGCGATGTAGAGGATCTGTTCTGTGACAAGACGAGAGTTGACAGCCAAAGTCACTGACGTCCAGGGTTCCCACATCACTGAGGTTGGCCCTTTGGGAGAGGAGAGGGAAAGGCTCCTCCGGGGCTAAAAACTTCTCATACAGAGACTCAGACATGGCTAGATGTAACTGCTACAGAAACGGAGACAAAATAAGACAAATACACAATACAGATATGGTCTCAATATTTACCACCAAATTGAAAAACACATCTGACACACTCTCAAAAAAAAGCTTTCCAAAAGGTAGTATGCATCGATTGCAAGGATATTGTAATTAGATTGCACTGGGTTGTACAGGAGAAAAAAACTGTGCCCACGGGATATTTATCTTTTATTTAATAAAGTTTTGTGTACAAAATTACTGATGCCAAGTCTAGACATCAGACACACGCTGATATTAGGGATTCACCGATACCAGATTGTACAGTATATCGGGCCGATAGATTCAAATAGGTGGATCTGGATATCCGTGACAATGGGACCAATCTATTAGATTCAATTCTATGTTTATATGCTATATACATTATATATTGGAATTTTGAACCAATTTGTTGCTTAAACCTGACTTGTAATCCCTGTTAATTATGAAGATTTTTTGCCAAATTGTTGATGTAAGATTTATTATTTTAACAATAAATAACAATTCACTAAATGTATGTTATGTTATCTATGTATTTATTTGTTACATTTTGTTTTACAAAGCTATGAAAGCGATGTCAAGCCTGATGTTGCTTATACATAAAAGAATGATCCAAGTCACTTCCACACAGTGAGGCGTACAGCTTATTAATTAAACACTGGTATCAGATCAGTACTCGGTATCGGCCGATACCCAAAGCCCAGGTATCGGTATCGAGACCAAAAAAGTTGGATCGGTGCATCCGTAGCTGATATTCATACTGATAAAGCTTGATGTATTCAAAATAAATCCATCACCACAGTGTTCGTAATTAAGTTGAAGAAGAATTCTTATGGATCTTAAGTTATTTTCTGTAAAGGAAATGTTGCAAAGATACAGGCAAAATAGAAACAATGTTTGCAATTTTTATTATTGATTAATTATATAATTAATTTAGGCACTCTTTTTCCATTGCTTACACTCATATGCAGAGATTTATCAATAGGAAAATAGGTACTAATGTGCAGATTAATGTATTTTAAGTGATATTGTACCTTCTGTTCTGTGGGAAGGAAGTGAATATTTCTTACATAACTGAGTTGCTTAACATTTCGGGTAAATTTCACATTCAAATGTAATGTTATGCTTTTAAGGTTTTGTTAACTTTCTCCAGCTGTATGGGCCATACAGTATGGCACCTTCATTTACAGACATAATGAATGAAAAAGCTATGATGACTTAGATTATTTAGGAAGGATTTGCTTGATGTAGTAAAAGTCTTCCTTGTACAAAGTGTACACTGTTTGTACGTCTTTGTTGTAAACAGGGTCTGAAATTAACCTTTTTCCTCACCTGCCACTGTGGCAGGTCACTGAACATTTCTACCGGCCACTAGTTTTTGTCTGCCACTTCTGAAATCTAGGTAGAACACTTTAAAATTGTAAACACTGAGTCAGTGGTACCAGACTGTAGAATTATGGAATATATCAAGTAACCTTAATCCAGTACTATATTTGTTAACACTTCACTTTACAGGTCCGCAAATTTCATGGTAATTAGGTGATAAATAGCAAGTTAACTATTTGAAATTTCTATGGTATTAATGCCAAATTACCCCTATATTTACCTCAAAATTTATCGAAAATTACTTTATTATAAACATAATTTAATAATTAATTGCTAAAATAGAATATAATTGTTAAATAGGGCCCTTAGGCGTTGCTCTTCATCGGAGGTGGAAAACCAAAACTAATAGAAGACACTTCTAATCAGGCACAAATCTCACCATTGTGTGACTTATTGTCTAAACAAATGTAACCTGGTAGCTAATGTCATGATTCAGGGAGTTTTTTAAAGAAATTTTAAAGAAGTTATTTGCTAATTATTATCTATTTACCAGCAGACATGGAAATAAAGCAAAACAATTAACTTTGTATTCTTTCCCTGGAGATGTATTAAATAAATTACCAGCTATTGAGAAATAGTGGACCTGTAAAATGAAGTGTTACCATATATTTAATTTAGGCTTTAGAATTGTTTTGTAAAAATAATATTTCTTAATATAATGAAAACCTGTCTGGTTGTTCCCTGGTTGTAAATAAAGGCAATTGAAAAAAGACAGTCCTACAAAGACTTCGTGCACAAAGCAAAACTTTCTTTCATCCAAATACTAGCAAGCAGTAACACTGTTTGTAGATAGATAGATAGATAGATAGATAGATAGATAGATAGATAGATAGATAGATAGTAACTTTATTGATCCCGAGGGAAATTCAAGTTTCCAGCATCACAGTTCCATAGTGCAATAATGCAGTAATAAGGTTAGTAGTGCAAAGTACAAAAAAGTATACCAGATATAAAAATAGAAGGAGATGAAGAAAAAATGTTAAAAGTGAATATAGTGCAGGGTAACAGCTGTGATACACGACTATTAAAAAAAGTGAATATAGTGCAGAAGAAACTGTTAAAACTGAGTATAGTTATATTGTACGTCTTTGTTGTAAATAAAGGCAGTTGAATAAAGACAGTCCTACAAAAATGTCGTGCACAAAGTAAAACTTTCTTTCATCCAAATACTAACAAGCAGCAACATGAATAGCTACTCCAGTTAATGTACATTGTGGGGCTTTGCTGGTAACATTAGTGACGTTAGAGGGTAAAGCTAAGTTAATATACCAACTGATCATGTTTATTTTAACCTACTAAGGATGTTAAAGAAGCTGCTCATGTTAACTGCTGACACTAGATGTCATCCACGTGAAGCATCCAACTCCCATCGTTATTATTCTTAACAACAGACTGAGATGCTAAACTGTAAACAGACCCTGGTACGTAGAAAAGGCAAAGCTAAATGATAATCCAGCTGTAAAGAATGTGTCTATATTAGTGTGGACACACTTTAAGGTTGGTTATATAAAGCTTTTAGTGTTGGTGTTATGTAAAGACGAGCAGCCTGTTAGTGGAACACAACACAAGCTAGCACCGTTAGCTGACTAGCTAGCTGCTAGCTAATCCTCCAGATGCCCACGGAGCGTTTACACAGACACTAAACCACAGCTAACTACTCCTTTACCCACAATAACACACCTGGACGGGTTATAAACCTGGCAGAGTTGTAATTAAGAAGCTATCTGCGATAAAACACCAACCTTTTAGTCGTTCACAGATTGGTCATTTCTGCCACCTCCATTTGCAAAATCCTTTCTCTACTGCCGATGATCCGAGCTGTCACCGCGAGACCTCCGGGAGCGAGCACAGCGTCATGTGACGCGAAGGCGGAAGCTGTGGTGAAACTACAATGTTGTGAAGATGGACTACAAAAGACGCTACTTCACCCCCCCCATACGTTGTTAAATAGGTCTTTAAATGACAGGCTGCTTCACCCACGGTGTGTGAAAGAGAGATACCACAGGTCCTTCTGCTGCTGGAACACTCTATCAACATATAATAAAGGATTATCTGACCTAACGTGGACAACCGGTGATAAACATCACTTCGTTAATTGTTGGAGTTATGGAGAAGGTGTACACCTTCTTCCAAAAGAAGTTGGAAGAAGTATATGGTCCTATGTAGGACCATATACTTCTTTCAACTTCTTTTGGGACATGTAATATTTATTTATGTTGATTATTTGTTAATTGATTGTTTACTGTTCATTTTATTTTCTTATTCTTGTTTTGTTTTTTACTTAGGTATTTGTTACATGTTTGAAATAAATAATGAATTAAAAATAAAATTAAACGAAATGGTTGTCACTGTCCACGCATATTAAACATGAATCCCAATTAGTGTATGAAAATAATATGCAAGATAACATATCGTTTGTTATTATGAACGGCCGAATGGTGCGTCGCTTTAAATGCTGCGGCTGCAAGGAATTGTGGGATGTTATTCTCTCTTTTCCTTTGGTAAAGGATGGTCAGTGTATCCTCTGCTGAAGGAGATAAGAAAGGAAGCACTGAAGCTCCTTTCCTTAACATTTGGTGAATTTGAACAGCTCTTATCATGGCTGATACTGAGGTACATCCGGGTCATTTCACTCCATTAGGAATCTTTTTTTTCCTTTTATTATTATTTCAAAATTACAGTATCCATAGTAACAGCAGAAAACATTAAAAACATTTAAATACAAAAGAAGCATAAACATAAACAAAGAGCTGTGCCAAACATAAAAGGACAACAGAAATTAAACAAAACCAAAGTAGAATAAAAAACAAAACACAATAAAAATTAAATAAATAAATAAATAATAATAATAATAAAATACCACGCGAGAGTATGACACTAATTTCACTTAAAAACTTTAAAGATATTGCATACATTCATTGTTTTCATTGCTTTTTTGTTTTGTGAGGAAGAGATTGTTGACAGATATAATTCCATTTCTTTCATAAATACAAAGAAATTAGGCTTTTTTGGGGGGTAAATTTACACTTGTGAATGTGGAGCTTCGCGAGAATTAAAACTAAATTAGTAATTAATTAATAATTTTTCCGTTAGGAACCTTCCTCAGCAGGAAGGACTATTCGAACGCAACCCGAGACTCCCGGGAGCGAGCACGGCGTCATGTGACGCGAAGCCGGAAGCTGTCACATAAACAGAAGAACTAGCTTAAAGAAGAGTACAAACTGTTTGTACAGACATTTATCATTTTACTGTCTGTTATTTCAGCATATTAGTGCATGGTAAGTCATGTCTGCTAGTCATACAAGGGACTCCAGCTTTCTGGGAGGCAGAATACCTCCAGAAATCGAGTCAATGTCTAAAAACCTGAAAGATGTGGACCAGGAGATGTTCAGAAGAATACTGAAAGGTAACGTTAAATACTGGTTGTAAATGTTGGTAGCTAACATAACTATAACCAGCGGTCTGTATAACATATCTGTCTATTGTACATGCACGGTAAACCGCTCAAATACCAGTATCTGCAGGAGACTCGTGACCTGCCCAGTGTGCCTAGCTTGTGCATGCTCTGATAAACTGGGAAACAAAGGTTGGGAAACTTGTGTTTGGTTGATTATTTCTCTGTTGTTACAATGCTAATTGGCATTGTATTTTACATCGTTGGAAAGCCTGTTTATTTACCTTCACAATGATGTCCAACTTGTAAGGATCATGCATTTGTGGGATGTGCTCCTCATCCCACAAATGCATGCTCCTTACCTTTTTTTTCCCCAGTTTATTACCCAGCCACTGAGACTGAACAAGTACAGTACTAGCAGTTGAAGCCATTAAATAAGTGAGTTAAATGTGCCTGTGAATTACTGTGTGTCCAGCTGTGGTCAGCGCCCTGGAGGGAAAGGACTGCAGAGATGTGATGAAGTCGATAGCAGAGAGCAGCACCGTCCCCCAGGAGAGGCTCAGTCACATCGTAGCTGGGATGTACAGAGTGCTGTCTGAGGCCATCCGTATCCCCACATCGTCACTGAAACAGGAGGTATGTTGGTGTTAAACACTGGGGAATTATATGTTGGAACATATTGGCCTTTGCCTATTTCTTCAAGATGTTTCTGAAAACATTTGAGGAGAGAAATAGGCATCACATTAACAGAATGCTGATTCATATTTGATCACGGCTGCCTAGTTTGACCGTTTGATCGGAGTTTGCGAGTGATTGACAGCTGCTCACAGGCGGCAAGGCTCCAGCTCGGCTCTGATTGGTTGTTTTTCTCCGCTCTGTGAAATCTTGCAGATGCCATTAGGAGCACCGGAGGACACAGAGGCACATGATTTCTTTCAGATTACCTGTCTCATGTATTACTGTCAGGATATAGTGACCCTAAAAAAAAAAAAAATAACTATTTTTAATCATATTTGCTCCAATCTGCCTACACTCAAAAACATACTTATGCCAACTAAAAACACCTGATGAGGATGTACACCATAGGGGCAGTGTGTGGGTATCTAAGGCAACAAATGCTAATTGCCTCCTTTTCATAAGCATTGAATTACACATTTTAAAAAGGACCCAGTCGCTAGGCAGGTATTATGCAAATGTTTTACTTGGTGACATCACCACGTTACAGAAGAAAAGGCGGGACTTCAAGCAAGGCATTTCAGGCAGTTCAGGAGCAGTGTTTCTGTGGGGGAGAGTTACTCCCTTTGACGTGAACTTTGGGCTTTGTAACTTTTCAGACCTTTTACATGCACAAAAAACTATAAAACTCACTGAATGAAAGGGAAACACATAATACGTTCTCTTTAAGATGTAAACATTTTGAATCTCATACAAAAAAACAACTCAGTGTTTTGTTTGTGTCCCTGTTTAGGCCTTCAGAGAAGATCTTAAAGAACTGAGGCAAGGCTCATCATTTTAATGTTTTGATGCCATATCACTCCCATTTATACAGAATACAATTTCAACTTCAAATGCTGAATTTGTTGTTTTCTGTTTTGTCAATTAGGATACCTGAAGACTTTATCACAGATTTCTCCAGTGTGGTTTTTGGCAACAAGTAAGTTGAATTTACAGCCTCTAAATTTAGACCTTTTTATACATTTAGTCTCTGTCTTTGTGTCTTCTCATAAAAGCACAGAGCTCCCTTGGTCAGTGTCAGAACAGCGCTGCTGCTGTGGATGGCACTCAGATGCCGTTTGTGGAGAAATCATTGCTGTGCGACACCTCTCTTTGTTTGCAGGCGCGCAGCTCTAGATGCATCAACCTCCCAGAAAGATCCCCACCTCCCCACATTAGAAGACTTTAAATGGAGAGTGGATGTCGCCATTTCAACAAGGTAATGTACTGAGGGAGAGAAGCTTCAACCTATAACCTGTTCACTGAAGCTTTTCTATTTTTGTTATTTGGTGTCTTTCATGGACAAAAACTCTTACAGAAAGTGAGGTGTCTTATGTTTATATTTTGTTTGTAATAAATACAAGAAGAAGAGGGTAGTTGGACTGAGCAGTAATGGTCATCATGGCAGTCATGGTCCATCAAAAGAAAAAGATGTGACAATATTGGACACATTTTTTTAAGAAATGCAATTTCCAACTTAGTGTAATGAAGTCCTTGTGGTTCTGTGTCTCCTCTGTCTCCACAGCTCTTTAGCCAGGGCCCTGCAGCCTTCTGTTCTGATGCAGATGAAACTATCAGACGGGAGCTTTCAGCGCTTTGAGGTACTTAAACAATTAATTTGTTCCTGATAGTACAGGCAGTTTTCCATTCTCTTCAAAATAACCTGTTTTCATTCTGAAAATATGTGCCCAGATCATAAATACAAAACCTACTCAGTCTAATCCTTCCATTTAAACACCAGTACTGAAGGAATATAGACTAGGGCTGTTGTAAATACAATAAAATTGACTTGACTTGTAATAACCGCAATATTGACAAGCCCAACCGCAGGGGATAGCAAGCAACCGCCACAACCGCTATGTTCACATTTTTTCTTTTTAGAATCTTTGAAATGGTAACGCCACATATTTCGCATATATCCAGAGCAAGTACTCTACTTTGTGCTGGCATTTTTACTTTTGCGGATATTCCGTATCATTGCAACCAGACGCAACTAAAGCGTCTCAGCTGAAAAAAAAAAAAAATGCTGCCCCTCATTGCCCTTTTGTGTTCTGCACCGCGACAGCCCTATTATAGACCAACGTGCTTAAATTCTTAAAAATCATAGAAAAGACAGTGGTGAGCATCACAGTTGGTCATTTTGTCCATGTGGCTGGTGTTACTTCTGCACTGTAGTGTGTATTTCCAGTTTATCTTCAGCCTGTGGGTAGAAAGAGAAGCTGGTTGTTAGCCAGTGGGCTACTGTAGGTCAGTTTCAGTTGTTACATAATAGGATCACAGTGGAATAATTGACGCAACATTTATGAACTATAGCCTGACGTAGAACCTGCAACATTTTTTTTTAAATGAATAAATATATAACTTGATAAATAAATACATATATCATTAAATGTAGCAAAACAATAAATAAATAAATAAAATAATTGATAAAATATGACATAAATTGATATTTCCATTTTAATTTGCTTCTTTATTTATTTGTCTTTGTATAAATTCCCTTATTTATTTACTCTTCTGTTTAATTTTCCCTTTTATTTATTTATGTTAAGTTATTTATTTTTATTCATTATTATTTATTTATTTTATATTTATTTTTGAATGAATGCATTTGTTTAATTCATTCATTCATTATTTTCCCTTTGCATTTCACCCTTTTATTTATACCTCTATTCTTTTCTTTATACATTTCTTTACACATTTCCTTTTACATTTCTGCCTCATTATGCAAATGAGGGGGCTGTCACTCAATTTATCATATTTATGGCACCTTAAATCAATTAACACAACACAGAAATAACACAAAGAGTGAGCAGACAAAGTGAGAAACTCAACAGCAAAATGGTTCAACAAGTTAGTAAGATACTGTACTCAGCAGGGGGCGCCATACTCCATACCTGCATGATCATTTCAGGAGAGACGCTGCTAGTAAGTAGGCTTCTAATGTGGACTTATACTACGGCTGTCACTGTACCTGCTGCAGCATTACATAATCAGATTACAGCAGAATTAGAAGATAAGTAGCAACAACATCCGGTGTGCAGATCCTATAGATGGATATACCTTATGTCTCCACCTGATATGTGTTTCCCAGGATCTGCTCCAGACTATGACTGAAGAGTGTACTGTATCTGCTGCTGTAACCATGAAAACAAACAGAAGAGATGGCTGCACTTTTATTCTAGATATTTACCATATTTACAGAAGGCTACCTTAAAAACATTTCAAAAATGGTGAAAAATCATACTGATATAATTTTTCCATCAAATATATAATGAAATAACATTAAATATATGATATTAACAACAGTGAATATTCATATATTTTTTTTATTTCAGAAAATTGTAAATTTAATATCTTAGCATCACTACCTTAGACGTAGAGCATGTTTTTGCTAGGGCTGTCAATCAATTAAAATATTTAATCGCATGATTGTCCAGAGTTAATCTCGATTAATTGCAAATGAATCAAACATTTCTGTTCAAAATGTACCTTAAAGGGTAATTTGTCAAGTATTTAATACTCTTATCAACATGGGAGTGGGTAAATATGCTTGCTTCATGCAAATGTCTGTATATATTATTATTGGAAATTAAATAACAACACAAAACAATGACAAATATTGTCCAGAAACCCTCACAGGTACTACATTTAACATAAAAAATATGCTCAAATCATAACATGGCAAACTGCAGCCCAACAGGCAACAACAGCTGTCAGTGTGTCAGTGTGCTGACTTGACTACAACTTGCCCCAAACTGCATGTGATTATCATAAAGTGGGCATGTCTGTAAAGGGGAGACTTGTGTGTACCCATAGAACCCATTTTCATTCACATATCTTGAGGTCAGAGGTCAAGAGACCCCTTTGAAAATGTCCATGCCAGTTTTTCCTCGCCAAAATTCAGCGCAGGTTTGGAGCGTTATTTAACCTCCTTCGCGACAAACTAGTATGACATGGTTAGTACCAATGGATGAGCCCGCTACAACCTAAAAATAGCAAGTTGCGTTAAAGAAATTAGTGGCATTAAAACGAATTTGCGTTAATGTGTTATTATCACGTTAACTTTGACAACCCTAATTTTTACACAGTAAAAAAATCATACTTGAAATTATTTCAGCATAAATATAATGGAATAACATTTAATGTATCATATTAACAGCAATGAATGATCAGAAGTTTTTTATTTAGTTGGTAAATAGTCAATTTTACATTAGCTTAGCCTCACTACCTTTGAACAATATAATTTTCTTAGCCACTACTTACAAACGTCTCAATACTGGCCATCATCCTATCGCTGTGGTATTTTGTATGCCATGGTTATCATATGATGCTCTATCAACATTTTAGCTATGCAGTTGTTTTCATGCTGGACACCTTATCTGTGTTACATTGTCAGTGAACTGTTGTTATCTCGTTTCAGGTGCCCGTGTCTAAATTCCAGGAGCTGCGTTACAACGTGGCTCTGATCCTCAAAGAGATGAACGACCTAGAGAAGAGGAACATTCTCCAAATCCAAGACTGATACACTACACAGGCCTGGTGTTTAATTCAGCTCCTCTCTACTTAGTTTTTTTGTAAATAGCACTGAATGGCGCTCATCTAAATAATTTTTGATATGATATAATGAAAGATAAGAATAATCTGCCTGTCATGATGTTATGATTTGATGGTGTTGGCATCCAACATACCTAACTGCAGTGCAAAATGATAAGAATAACTGGCTGCACCACAGGAGTACCTAATAATGACCATACTGAAGACAAGAACACAAGGACTCACAGCCGATATTTAAAAATAAATCTATAAAATCACTCTTTACCTTGCCTTGTTGTAAACTGTACAAATTAGCATCATTAAATTCAGTGATAATTGGGAGATTTGAGACAGCTGCAAAGCCTCCATTGTGCCAAAATACAAATGCAGTCAAGTGAGCACTCTCTTACCAAGTAGCCAGTTTAACTGGTGTCATGTGATCTGGTCTGTTTGAGACTGAACATTTTGTCCACATGCTTCTGAAACATGAGGATGTGCAAATCAAAGAATGAACCAGTCAACCAATGAACCATTTGTTTCTACTCATGTTTTTTTTATTTGTATGTAATTCAAGCCAGTGACAGAACAAAAGGTTTACTTGTCTTTTGGGTTGTAGAACTATTGTATAAAAAGTGAAATGCTGAGTTATTTTGTATGTTTGCCATAATAACATCAAGAATTTTTACCTCTTGAACCACATTTCTCTAATAAAATCTGTCTATTCCTGTATTTGTAAAGAATGATTTGTTGGATTTGAATACTATGTCGGAGAGGTAACAATGCATATGGCATTTATTAAAGGCTTAACACTTTTTACCTATACAACATCATCAACACATAAACAACTAAGGTATAACTGAGCTGACAAATCATATTACAAAGTTGATTCAAATGCTCTTAATCAACAAAGCCTTCAATCATACAGTGACTCAAGGCTTATACAGTTTATTGTAAATGAACTGAAACAGAAAGGGAATGTCTCTAAAAGCCAGCACCCAAGGGCTGATTTAGCACTGCCATATAGAAATTCTGCTTTACACTTGAAGTTAAAGTTTATTCTCCAAATTGACCCATTTAAAATTCACTTAACTCTCTATTAATATTGTCTGAACTTATGGTTTGTCAAATTGTGGGATTGCATTAAAATCTACTTTGAAAAAGTTTGAACAGCATTGATTCTAAGCCGTGCCAGCGGGATGGCGTTTGGCCCCGCTATATCTGCGTCGACGTGTCCGCTATTTCTGTAGCTTCCTCTTGGATGCGAATGCGTGGGGGCTACACACCCAGTGCACAAAGGCTGACGCCCATAAACATCCCGAACACAGCAAAATATGGAAACTTAGGCAGAGGTTACTATCAATCTCCATCCCTTCATAATGACCATCTAATGGGATTTCATTACAGATAAAAAGGCCTAAAACTTTCTAGCAAAGAGTCGTAGCTTTACGAATGATTTAGAGAACTTGTAAGAGCAACTCTGAGCAACGAAGGGACAGAAACTCTGACCTAAGTGAGGAGGTGTGGTTGACCTCGTAGCTAGGTACAACACATTCATTCTTCTAAAAACGTGTCCCAAAAAAGAAAAAGAAAAATGCACTCTTAGTGATATTGGGCATAGAATGGACAGTGAAATTGATAGGCTTAATCATAATCATAATAATAATATACCTTATTTATATAGCACTTTTGAAAAACAAGTTTACAAAGTGCTTCACAGGCATAAAAACAGAAAGTACACAGTGCAGTTACAAATTAGAAAGTTTAATGCAGCCAAGAAATAGAAACATAAATAAAAGACTAAAGATAAAGATAAAATCTTAAGAATAAATTAATTAATAAAAGCATAAAACAAAAAGAAAAACTCTAATTTAAAGCCATTTTTATAGAAATGAGTTTTAAAAAGAGGACACTGGGGTAATAGAAATGTACTATGCATAGAATTTAAACTCTATTAAGACATGGAGTAATTATGAATACTACAGTATTTTCTGTAATGAACATCTCTGTTGATTAATTTGTAAGCCATAATTTAAAAGTAGCCTACAAACTGTTTGAAAACACAGACCTACTTTTGCAGTAGCCTGTTCACATGCTGATAATGTTTATACTTATTTGCTTACATATTTACTCTGCTGGTAATTTTAGTATTTAATCTATTTCTTTAACTCATTGTCATTCAGTGTTTGGAGAATATTTCTCCTACCTCTTTGTCTTTCAGACATTTTCTCCTCTGCTTAAGAAACTCTTTTAAAAGTCCTTCTCCTTACTCCTGACAGTTTTTCAGCTTTGGTGCTCCCTTAAGGGCAAAGTGAAAAACTTTTATATTTACCAGGATCTAATCTAAGGGGAAATTCTTAGAAAATGTCATAATGCTTTCTCAGAATTTCTTTAGAAATTTCGTCACTAGGAGCAACTCTTGGTACTAGGAAGCTTCATGAATACCGCCCCTTTTCTTCATTTTTTTTAAGTAATAGTCTCGCTCAACCAAACAGAGGCTTTTAATGTGCTTGAAATTTGTGGTTTTGGGGTGAAATGTCTCCAAAAATACTGAATGGTTGGTGAGGAAATTTGGTTCACACATGCATACCCCTCAGGAGGAATTGTAATAACTGTGGTGATCACTTGACTTTTCACATCTTAATTTGTCCAATACTTTGGTTGATGATCTAATACCTACAAATCAGCCTCAACTGTACTTTGTGTTTACCACCAATTAGCAAATATTAGCATACAGGTATCTTGAAAAAGGTTATTGATAACACTACAGATGTCCACTTAATGAGACCATACCCCAAGAATGATGCCTCTTAGTCTCTCCCTGCAGTCTGTGTCAGCAGCAAGCTTTAGGTTCAATGGTTCAAGTTGTGGTCGGGTCTTTCTCAGAGGCTCAGCTCAGGGAGAAAAGTCTCTGAGACAAAAATGTTCTAGCACTGTCTTAAAGGCATTATGCAGGAATTGGCGCTTACGGTTTGTAAACACAACATTCAAAGTTTTAACTTTTGCATAATCAGGATCTATTCTTAACTGACTCTGGAGAAATTCTTAGTAAACTTCATAATTCTAAAATTTTCTTCGAAATTTCGTCACTAGGAGCAACTCTTAGTACTAGGAAGCTTTATGAATACGGCCCCTGTTCTTAATTTGATTAAGTAACAGTCTCGCTCAACCAAATTGAGGCCAACATAAATCAGGTTTTGCTTGTTTAGCTTGTTTAACCATAGAAAACTAAATCATCTGTTCCATGAGGTGGCAAAAATTGTTCAAATCTGATTTAAGACCCTCGTCACATGTTACCTTGATACTTTCATGCTTCACATTCCTGTATGTGTTTATGCATTCTTTCCTAAAGGAATGCAATATGAGATTTTCACTGTGAAAAAAGATATCTCAGGTGATATCTCAAGTGCATGCTTGTTATCCATCACATGAATATCCATCTTTCTTACCAGCCAAGTAAGACCTTGTATAATAGTGTGTGTGAAATGACTTTGAGGATAACTGCTGGTCTCTCTCGGCCCAGTATATAATGTCCAGACAGTCTGTGCTAGAAGGCATGACTGGACTACATTGTTGGCCTATTTAGATATACACATAACACAATTCAAGGTGTAAAGGGACACAGAGATCTCTGATTATTGCGTGTATGTGTGTGTGTGTGTGTGTGTGTGTGTGTGTGCTTGCATAATACTCTGAGTGTCCCCATTTGCATATATGTCAGTCTGTCTGTTTTTGCATGTGTGTCAGTCTGTCTCGGTCTGCCGCTGCTGCGTATATGTCAGTCAGCGTTTAAGTCTGTGTGTGGGATTGAGTTCACAGGCTAGACCGGCCGACCTATATCTCCAGCACCACTACTACCGACATGGACACTGATCGACTGACCAGCCTATAATCTCCACTCACTCATTCACAAACACTCACACTAGCAAACCGGTTTTATTTTGAGGCAGCAGGATATACTACTTCAGGTTGTGCTAATAATACCACATAGTCTGGTATCACAACAATTCAGAGCACAATCCTGTAATCAGAGTCATTAAACTCTGACCTACTTCTAGCCTTGTAGATGTGAAGGACGGAACCTGCCAAAATTAAAAATAAATAAAAAAATAAATGACTCGATAAATAAAACAAAAATAAACAAAATAAATGTAACAAAAATAATATTAAAAGTGAATGTAGCTATTAATTAATTGATCAAATGTGACATAAATTGATAAATTGAGTAACAGTCCCCTCATTTGTTTAATGAGGCAGAAATGCATAAAGAAACGTAAAAAGAAATGTGTAAAGAAATGTGTAGAGAAAAGAATACAGAAATAAATGCATTTGGGGAAATAAATAAGGGGTGAAATGCAAAGGGAAAATTATGCATAAATAAACAAATGCATTCAAAAATAAATATAATATACAAATTTATAAATGAATAATACAAAATAAATGCAAAATAAATAAATAAATAAAAACAATGCAAAAATAAATACATTTAAAAAATAAATACATCAATAAATAAAGAAGCAAATTAAAACAGAAATATCAATTTATGTCACATTTTATCAATTAATGAATGGCTACATGTATTTTTTATATCATTTTTGTTACATTTAATGACATATTCATTTATTTATCGAGTCATTTATTTATTTAGTTTTGATTTTGGCAGGTTCCGTCCTCCACATATAGGGAGTTGTAACTGGCTAAACACCAGCCACAGTGCCCAAAAGTCACAATTAGTCACATTAATGGAAAATGCTCAAATGGAGCAGAACAGTAAGTAATGTCAGTTACATAGCAATATCTGTTTAAAGACTGCAGCAGCAAAACACCTGAGGGTATTGCATTGAGAAAGGGTGTGTTTTATTGCTTATAAATTCAACTTTTCATTTGCAAGATAAAGATTGTGTCATTCATCCTTTAATAGTTACATAAGCCCAATTTCCACCAAAAGTTCCTGGAAATTTTAGTCTGAGGAACTACTAAACTAAAAGGTTCCTTCAGCCAATTGTTTCCACCGCGGTTTGCAGACCCATAGGCAAATTAGTCCACTTACGTAAGAAAATGCAACATGACATGGGACGAGGGCTGCTGATGGTCACACACTCTGCAGCCAGTTCAGTGTGACCGTCCGTTTCATCTATAAAAAACACATTGAAAAAAAATAACTTCAGCTCATCCTCGCAATCTCTCTCTCGTTTTCTCTGTCTTTTTTTTTAATGAGTCAGGAGGCCGACAGCAGAGTCTAACTTTGCTTTCAATGTTATCAAACAAAGAGAAATGTTCTCCCCTTGTCCTAAAATGGTCCTAACTGTTCCTGTACTTTCAGAAAGTACCACCCCCTGACCAGGGCCTTTTTGGGGGGTAAAAAGCCCCCATAAAATGTCCCTGGAACTTAATTTAGACCCTGGTCCCTGTGGTCGAAACACAAGGAGTTCCTCAAAAGGTAATTGTGATTAATCGCAAATTAATTGCCCATTTTTTATCTGTTCAAAATGTACCTTAAAGGGAGATTTGTCAAATATGCTTGCTTTATGCAAATATATATATATATATATATATATATAATTTATTATTGGAAATCATTTAACAATACAAAACAATGACAAATATTGTCCAGAAACTCTCCCAGGTCATTTGGCATAAAAATATATTCAAATCATAACATGGCAAACTGCAGCCCAACAGGCAACAACAGCTGTCAGTGTGTCAGTGTGCTGACTTGACTATGATTTGTCCCCAAACTGCATGTGATTATCATAAAGTGGGCATGTCTGTAAAGGGGAGACTCGTTGGTACCCATAGAACCCATTCACATATCTTGAGGTCAGAGGTCAAGGGACCCCTTGGAAAATGGCCATGACAGTTTTTCCTGGCCAAAATTTAGCGTAAGTTTGAAGCGGTATTTATTCTCATTCGCAACAAGCTAGTATGACATGGTTTTTTTCTAGTTTCATATGATGCCAGTATCTTCACTCTAGCTACAGCTATAGCACTCAATGAATTTGCGTTAAAACGTTATCGCAATAAATTTGACAGTCCTAAGTATAATATAATATCACAGCCAGTGATTGCTTTTAAAGTACTCACTACTGGGAATTTAGTATTATTTGTATTAAGTATTAACATTGTAGGTAACGATTATGTGCATATTACGCTATGGCACAGTTTTACTTTAGCAATATTCTTGATGTGTTTAGTAAGATGTCACATGTTTTGTCATTATAAAACTTTTATGCAAGGATGACATAGCGGAACTTTCAACGTTCAGTAAGTGGCTGTTACATGTCACAGTTCAGCAGATTGGTGTGGAGGTAACAAGGTGGTGTGAGTGAGTAGTTAAAAATGTTTGTTTACTTCCCAGTATTGACAGCAAGATGCTGTATATTCTAACTCTGTGCCAACAGTCAGTTAGAGAACGAGTGGTATTATTGCATCCAAAGATTGGTCAAAGTGCCCATGGCCAGAAAGAAGCATTCACATTCTCAAACTCGATGTACTCAAACTGTTTCCTCTCTGTGCCATAACATTTAGTATCCCTTTTATAGGTAAATGGTGATTCTACTTAATGCACAAAAGAAATAATTATTTTATTCTAAATTTTCTGAAAATGCATGTAAAGCAGTTTTGACTGTCACATAACTGTTTTTCTGTTACATGATGGGTCACATAACAGGTAGCCTAACTCTAGCAACTTGTAGCAGCTTGTCACTTATTTGCTAATTTTCTTGCATAATGAACAGACACAGAGAGGGAATGCCTCCGAGAGCCCACACACATCATTGTGACCCAGATAAGTTTTATAACTGAAACCAAGGACTCTTTCATTTCTGACTATGAAAAGTCTGATAGATCACACACGTCCCACTTCATGACACCACACCCCAAGAAACCTTGTTTGACAAGATATTTTTGGTACATAAGTGAAACTATAATAACTGATTCAGAACACTGCTGCTAGAGTCCTCACTAAGACCATGAAAGTGGATCATAACAGTCCAGTTCTGAGGTCTCTACGCTGGCTCCCTGTCTCTCAGAGAATTTATTTCAAAATACTCCTGCTGGTTTACAAAGCACTAAATGGTTTAGGACCAAAATACATTTCTGATCTTCTGCTATGTTCTGAAACATACAGACCCCTCAGATCATCTGGATCAGGTCTGCTTAGTGTCCCCCAGAGTCAAAACTAAACATGCAGAAGCAGCGTTCAGTTTTTATGCACCAAATATTTGGAACACGCTCCCAGAAAACTGCAGGACCGCTCCAACTCCGAGTTCTTTTAAATCAAAGCTGAAAACGTTCCTGTTTGCTGCTGCTGCCTTTTATTAAACCAGATAATGATCTTATACTGCACTATAACTTTTACTCTTGTGTGTTATATTCTATTTTAGCTTCTATACTATAGCTTTTATTTTTAGCTTGTTTTTATTTTCTAATCTTTAATGTTTTTTTATGTTTTTATAACTGTTTTAATTATGTCTTAATGTTCTTTTGCACTTTGTCGCAATGTTCTTGAATGTTTATGTAAAGCACTTTGAATTGCCCTGTTGCTGAAATTGGCTCTACAAATAAAGCTGCCTTGCCTTGCCTTGCCTTGCCTATAATACTGTATAGTTATGTCCCATTTGTTGATGAGGGGCATTCCAGTACACAACAAAATAAAGTGGAAACTCATGAAAAAAATATTATTAAACATTAATTACTTGGAATAACTTCTTGAAATGTGGTACCATTAAAGTGCATTATTTATAAATATATATATATATTTTGGGGAACCTATAATACTGTATAGTTCTGTCCCCTTTGTTGATGAGGGGCATTCCAGTACAAATACAGTGGAAACTCATGAAAAAAAATATTATTAAACATGAATTACTTGGAATAACTTCTTTGAAATGTGGTACCATTAAAGTGCATTATTTATATATATATATTTTTTTGGGGGAACCTATAATACTGTATAGTTATGTCCCCTTTGTTGATGAGAGGCATTCCAGTACACAGCAAATAAAGTGGAAACTCATGAAAAAAACATATTATTAAACATGAATTACTTGGAATAACTTCTTGAAATGTGGCACCATTAAAGTGCATTATTATTTTTTTGTTGAACCCTCCAGCTCCACCATCAGTGACCTCTGGAGCCCCCCCACCATGGGCTCTCACACTGACCCGCCACTGCTTACTCAAGTCCCGCATGCAGGTCAGACAGGCTCCGGCCCCTTTCGACACTCAAACTGTTACATGGCAGATTGTTTTGTAACAGTTTTTTTCTCTCTCAACTCGTCCAATGAGAACCGCTCTCCGGCATCACATGACACAACTTTTACGTAACCCTTTTTTTTCCTCCTGCGCTGCTCCATTGAGAATAATATGGGTGCTTCCTGGACCGGAGCATTGAACCAGCAGTGTAGTCAGCAGACCTCACAGCAGCGGACCTAACATGAATGGCAGCGGCCGTATTAACCACATTATACACAGGTGAGAGGACTGACAATCTGCTGAGTATGGGGACGGAGAGTGAGAGCATGTTGCAGCTAGCAGCCGAGGCTTTCCAGTCGAAAAACTTCGACCTAGCAGCGGATATCTACGAGTGCCAACTAGCGGGTCTGGGAGATCCAGGCAGCCGACAGGAGCTGATGGTGAAGCGGGCTGACGCGCTCGCCTTCGGGGGCAAATTCACCGAAGCTTTCGACGCGTACCGACAAGCCTCGGAGACGGAGAGACTGAGACCTGTTCACCTGAGCAACCTCATAGAGTACCTGTCTGGTAGTATCAGCAGACAATACAGGGGCGACGGGCAAAACAGGAGCCCGAGGAGAGAAGCAGCAGAAGCGGCGGTGGAGGTGACGGTGGCGGTAGGCGCGGCGTTGGCTGCAGCCCCACAACCGGGAGCTGGTGTTACGAGCTTCGGGTACGAAGACTTCTCCTGCCGGATATGCCTGAGCTTTCTGTTCGAGCCCGTGACTCTCCCGTGCGGACACTGCTTCTGTAAGAAGTGCCTGGAGAGGGAGAGGAAGGAGAAGGAGCGGCCGGTGATGTGTAAGGAGTGCAGGGACAGCTCCAGAGTAGCGGACGTGCAGAGTTACCGGGTCAATGTGATGCTCAGCAACCTGCTGGCCAAGTGGTTCCCCAGCCTGCACCAGGCCAGCCGGCTGCGGCGGGAGGGCAACGGGCTGTACGCAGACAAGAAGCTGGAGGCAGCTCTGGAGAAGTACAACCAAGCCATACTGATAGGTAAGACACTGAACTATCTTATATTTATGAGGAAACTTATAACATTATAGCCTTACAGGACATGTTTCTGCTGCGCAATGTGACATGTTGGCTCACTTTAACTTCACATTATCACTTGTTCAGTAGCTTTTTGCTCTACATATTAAAGTGCATTATTTTTGTATATAAATATATATATATATATATATATATATTTTTTTTTTTGGGGAACCTATAATACTGCATAGTTATGTCCCCTTTGTTGATGAGGGGCATTCCAGTACAAATACAGTGGAATCTCATGACAAAAAAATAGTATTAAACATTAATTACTTGGAATAACTTCTTGAAATGTAGTACCATTAGAGTGCATTATTTTTATATATATATAATTTTTGGGGAACCTATAATACTGTATAGTTATATCCCCTTTGTTGATGAGAGGCATTCCAGTACACAGCAAAATACAGTGGAATCTCATGACAGAAAATATTATTAAACATTAATTACTTGGAATAACTTCTTGAAATGTGGTACCATTAAAGTACATTATTTTTATAGATTTTTTATTTGGGGAACCTACATATGAGCATGTCAATTGACGCATCATGAAACCATAAAGAAATATAAAATAAGGCTGTTATATGACTTGGTTTCATAAGTGTGTTATATACTCTTAGCTGCCTCTGGTGGCATCTGAGCGCCACGGCGCCATGTGTTGGATAACACCGTTATGTAGGCTGGGCTAGTGGACCAAACATTGCGTAAGGACGTAACCACGTAACCAACCCCCCTCCTTCCTTCTCCACTCCCTCATTGTGTAACGTCAAAAACAATGATTCAGGCAAATGTGGGTCAAGGGTACTATTTCAGGTCACCACTAGGGACACTAATGATCTCAGCCATACCAGAGGTTTCCTATAGGAAGAGGTGAAGGGTGACCTATACAGACAGGGATTATTATTATTATTAGTAGGGAAATAACTTATATATTATAGCCTGGAGAAATGTTTATCTCTTAATGTCACACATACACTGTAAACTGCTTTATATGATTAATGTGATATATTATACAAGAGGCTCTGTGTCACTTTGTCAACTACTGAATGGAGTCTCTGGCACAGAAGGAGTCTTATATGACTAATGCTCCCAGCCATACCAGAGGTTTTCTATAGGCAGGAGGTGAAGTGTGACCTACAGACAGGGATTATTATTATTAGTAGGGAAATAACTTATATAATATGAACAGATTTATTAGTTAGGATCCATAGCCTGGAATAAAATGTATCACTTTTATATGATTAATGTAATATATTATATAAGAGTTTACTTAAATACCACAGGCAATGGGCAGAGGTGAAGTGTGACCTACAGACAGGGATTATTATTAGATAGATAGATAGATAAATAGATAAATAGACAGATAGATAGTAACTTTATTGATCCCAAGGGAAATTCAAGTTTCCAGCATCACAGTTCCATAGTGGCAGTAAAAAAGTTAGTAGTGCAAAGTACAAAAGTACAAAAGAATATATCAGATATAAAAATACAAGGAGATGAAGAAAACTGTTAAAAAATTAATATAGAGCAGGGTAACAGCTGTGATACAGGACTATTAAAAAAGTGAATATAGTTCAGAAGAGACTGTTAAAACTGAGTATAGTGCAGGGTAACTCCAGTAGCTTAAAGTGCACTGTGTGCATTATTATCTGTCCTGCAGACCGTTCTCGTTTGTCCCCCCCTATTAGTAGTGAATATTTATTAAGTAGGATCCATAGCCTGGAATAAAGTTTATCTCTTATGTCACACATACACTGTAAACTGCATTATATGATTAATGTAATATATTATACAACAGGCTCTGTGTCACTTAGTCAACAACTGGATAGAGTCTCCTCCCACAAAGAAGGAGTCTTATATGACTGCGATACTTGGTCTGACCTCATTTGACTCCGCTGTGTTGTGCTGCTGCAGCAGCTCGGAAAGGTACTTCAGTGAAAGGTACTCGTTTCACTGAAGGTGTGCCATAGTCTCCCTGGCGGGGCCAATCTGTTGACATCTGATAGAAGCACCAGTTGTGTTCATTGGGTCCCCACAAAATACAGCATGTATCTCCCAGTGGAGCTGCTCAGGCTCCCTTTAGTAATAGAATTGGATTGTCCTGCTGGGCTGTCTCCAGGATCTTAGTGTGCTCCAGGATGTTATTTAGCATGTTTAGCAAAGGTGATTTGATAGATAATGATTAACAAAGAGTCACATAACTGGCTTATTTTTGGAAGGAACGGCTTCAAAAAAACGCAATGACTTGTAGAATTGGCCCGTAGATATTGATCTTTGATCCATTAACTGTATCACCAGGACTCATTTGTGTGTTATTAACTAATGGCACGAAATTCCTTATGGAACACTTGCTTCACTAAATAATTTGTGCAAATAAGTTCGTGAGCTGAATCGCAGCAAGGCAAGGAAATGGATAGTGCTTGTTGTACTTGCAGAATCTGTTGCGTACATGATACAATATATTTGATGTCCTTAACCGAGGTGCAGTCGCCCGCATAGTGTTTGTACTGGGCTGCATGTGTGTGCTGTGCATTCATCTCATTGTGGAGATTCACCTTACATCGGGGTTAACATCTTGTAGGTTTAAGACATAGTATTAGAGTTAAATTTAGAGTTGGCTCAAGACCAAGCTTAGGCTAAGGGTGTGTTTACCCGTGCAGTAGTTATGGTTACGGTTAGGGTAAGCCTCCAGGGATTTCTAATTAGAGTAATCATTCTAATAGAGTTATAATTAGCTCAAGTCTTTGTATGGAACAAAGCAGTAATCACTCTTGAAAATAAGTACTGTGCAATTTTTGTGCTAATAATCTGTCCTACTTTTATAAATAGTTTGTCTGATACTGCACATGTATTTACATCTACAGCCTGTAGGTCACCTAAAATATTTCAAATTAAAATGTAAAATAATCAGTTCTGCTCTCTTATACCTCCATTTCTGTTTTCATTCCATAGAGTGATTTACTCCCTTTGCCTTGTACAAAAGCCAGAGAAATAGTTCCCTCTGATTATAGGGCTGCGACAATTTGCATACATCTCTATAGTTATGAAACCTGGAATGTGGGTGACCTTGATAGTGCTGCTGTTTTGTAAGGCAGCCCTGTTTTTTCATAACGTGTTTTATAACGTGGTGGAACTGATCCATTTTAAACATTCCTTCTAACTTGTTCCTTATATCACCAGTAACTTCAGCTTTTTAAGACATAAGAGAATAAACAAGTGATGGCCATGCATCTTTTAAGAGGTCTGCAGTACGTTGTGAAACAGTTGCCTCAGGATGGAGGTCATTAAACGTACTGTGTATGTAAAGGTTTTAAGCTGAGGGAAAGAGTACTGAAACAAAAATCACTGATTAGTTAATTGACGGATTACTTATTTACAACTATTTTGATAATAGATGAATTGTTTAAGTAATTTATTAAGCAAAAATGTCACTGGTTCCAGCTGCTCAAATGTCACAATATGCTGCCTTTTTCTGTTTTACAAGTTGTGATGACAACACTTGGAAACCTTATTCTCTTATAACACTAACAATCTAACTATGGTTGTTAGTAACAACTACCTAACTCAGTGGTTCCCAACCTTTTTCCTTAAGAGACCCCTTTCCTATCATTGAGTAAACTGACGACCCCTGACTGTTATGGATATTTATTATTATTATTATTTCTATGTGTTATATTTATTATTATAATTATATGTGGCTATTTCATATTCTATTCAATACATAACAACAACAGTACAGAACAACTGATAAACTGTACAATTAACCCAAATATTGAACGCAATAACTGCAGGAAGTTGACCTAACCAACTGTTCCTCCTTTACTCCTCAGCTCCCATGGACCACATACTGTTCAGTAATCGCTCCCAGATCCACTCCAGCCTGAGACACTTTGAACAGGCTCTGAGAGACGCTGAGGTGGCCTGCAGACTCATGCCTCACTGGTCCAAGGTACGGCAGACAAATGGCTCCGCATTATAAAACCTATTTGCAATAATCAGTTTATGTAAATGTAAAAAGTTCCCGTCTGGATGTTAGATAAGTGACACATCTTCTTCCTGCCTACAGGGTCATGTTCGTAAGGCCCAGGCCCTGGTGTCTCTGGGCAGGACGGAGGAAGCTCTGAAGGAGTACCTGGTCTGTCTGTCCATAGAGCCTGACTGTAGACCGGCCAAGACTGAGGCCCACAAGGTAAATACGACATCACAGTTAAATATATAGATTGTTCTATCATCATAAATGCTTGCAGAATAATCACATCATTGCATGTTTTTCTCCTCTCAGCTCCTCTGTGATCTCCTGGCTCCAGTCACAGATCAGGTCCCTGAACACATCTCAGACTACTCCAATACACTGTCTTTCAGAGCACACATCAAGAGCAGTATTAACGCTCCCCCCGAGGTAAGAGACGCTCCACCTCCGGTAGTAAAAAAACATGACATTGAGGGGACATGAGGATGTTAATATCCTTTCCTTCCATCCTTTTCCTTCTCTCAGATCTTTAGTCCCAGCTCAGTGTCCAGTCTTGCCCCTACTCCTCATGCAACTGAGATGTCTGGCAGTGAGGTCAAAGGTCAGACAAAGCCTGAGATCAGGAGGCCGGACCGCTGTTTCCTACTCAAAAGGAAACGGAGGAGCACAGAGGAGGAGGACGGTGGACAGGAGAGGAGAGACGACCACAAGAGAGCCAAGTCTGGTGAGCTTTTGGACGTAGCCACTGATCCACTGAGTTCTGCGGTTGGTGACGTCTTGGACCCGTGCGATCTGGAGTGTTCTCTGTGTATGAGGTGAGATTTGCTTTACAGCTTGACCTAAATCTTTATTAACAGTCGCACACCACCATGCGATAAAGTTAGCAGTTGTGTATCGTTTGCTAAATTGCCACTGACTATGAAATGATGTGACATGCAGCATCTTTTATACAATATATCAATATACAGAAACACATCATGTAAGAAAGGAATTAAAGAATCTTTGTCTTGTGTGTTTCTCACCCAGACTTTTCTACGAGCCGGTGACGACGCCGTGCGGTCACACGTTCTGTCTTCGCTGTCTGGAGAGATGTTTGGACCACAACCCAAAGTGTCCACTCTGTAAAGAGGAGCTGTCGGAGGTACGTGCTCTAATACTCTAGTATATAGTGTTATAACTAGGACTGTCAATCAATTCAAATATTTAATCGAGTCAAACTCTCAATGTTTCTGCCACTACAAAACACATTTCTGATCTAGTCTCTGTCTGTATCTTTCTCCAGTACCTGGTCCAGAGGCAATACTGTAAGACAGTATTAATGGAGAACCTGATATCGAAGTATCTTCCATCGGAGCTAATAGAAAGACAGAAAATCCACCAGGATGAGATGGCTGAGCTCTCTAAGTAAGTTTGTGTCCATGTCTGCTCTTCTCCTCTTTCTCAATATCTGGTTTTATCGCTCTTTATGCTCAATTGGTTCAATGTCAAATATGATCTTCTCAATAGGGCGGCTTGTGTTTGAGAATGCGTGACTGACATAACACTCTATATGAATATCTGCTACTGTTGTTTGACCCACTGACCTACAGTAGATAACGCACATCTGACACACTGACCTCTTAGCGTGCGTCATCTAAGGCATCAAGTATCACATTCTTGGAGGCTGTAACAAACTCCAACAAATAGCTTCTCTTAAACTGGAGCAAACCCGATTCACGCTCACAGTAGCTGGTGGTGCAGATTGAATTTGCGCAGTTGTTTTTGAAATTGTGGATGTTAAAATTTCCATTTTATGAACATTTTAAGG
The DNA here is from genome assembly GCA_916701655.1 of Sebastiscus albofasciatus. NCBI lineage: Eukaryota > Metazoa > Chordata > Actinopteri > Perciformes > Sebastidae > Sebastiscus > Sebastiscus albofasciatus. The sequence continues at coordinate 10,175 of CAKAOI010043592.1, read as the reverse complement.
ACTTTTCACGCTCTTAAAAACAGAAAATGAATGGTATATAATTTCCACCACATTAATCAAATGCCCCCTTTATTCTTGTCTCTCCTCAGTCTTAACAAGAATGTGCCTATATTCGTGTGCACCATGGCCTTCCCCACTGTGCCATGCCCTCTCCATATCTTCGAGCCCTGCTACAGACTGATGATTCGCCGATGCATAGAGGCGGGAACCAACTGCTTCGGCATGTGTCTGGGAGACGACCTCAAAGGGTCAGTACTAAGACACTAGTACCTATGTGTGCTTGGTTATGTGTTTTAATACAAAAGTGTCAGAAAGAGTATGGATCCAGGAAGTGTAATAATGCGCCCTCTCCCTCCCTCCTGCCTCCAGGTTTGCAGACTATGGGTGCCTGTTGGAGATCCGGGATGTGAAGTTCTTTTCCGACGGCCGCTCAGTCGTGGACACCACCGGCAAACGGAGGTTTAAAGTCGTCCAGCACCACGAGAGGGACGGATACAACACGGCTGATATAGAGTACCTGGAGGATGTTAAGGTACGAGGAAGTGGGGAGAGAGACAGAAATGACAGGATGGAGTGGACCATAGACTGTATATAGAAGTGGACGACGAAATTTATATCGCTACTTTGACTTTTTAGTTTGTCCCATGTCCCATCCGCTAACATGGAGGGGGCAGGCTTCATGAGCTATACTGCAGCCAGCCACCAGGGGGCGATCCAGATGTTTTGGCTTCACTTTTGGGGAGCTGTCATATCGTCCATCTTTATATACAGTCTGTGGAGCGGATAGATGAGGAATAGCGGAGAGAGGGATGTGACGGCTTGATAGAGAATTACCAGATGATGTTATTAATCAAATGTGTGTATGTGTGTGTGTGATTTGTAGGAGGAGGGTCTGGCAGAGCGTGAGCTGCAGTCTCTGCATGATACGGTGTACGACCAGGCTCTGGTGTGGGTCAACTCCTTGAAGACGGAGCAGAGGGAACGCATTGAAGGACACTTTGGACCCATGCCTCAGAAAGACTCTGAACTTCAGGTACATACACAATTTAATTACAAAGTCACACTTTTTACTTAAAGGATTCAAACTTCTTTCAAGTGTGTCTTATCTTTCTTTTAAAATAAAATAGGATTTGTGATGCACTCAAGGGCTGATAATGAGAGACAGTTGTGTCTGCAAAGTTAGCATGACCTATATTCTACTTTAATTAGTCTTTAAAACCCTCTCTCTGTGTCTCCTCCTCCTCCAGGACAGTCCAAACGGCCCCTCGTGGTGTTGGTGGTTACTCGCCGTTCTTCCGTTAGAAGGCCGAGCCCAGCTGCCGTTCCTGGCCCTCACCTCTCTGAAAGATCGCCTCAGCGGCATCCGCAAGGTGTTGCTCTTCATGGCCCACAGCAGGCACCGGTGACTTTGACTCTCCGCACCTGGAAAATGCAGTAACCCCTCCTTCCTGCACACACACCCTCCTCCAAAGCAGCAGTTGAGCTGCTGTTCTTCCTTTTTTTGATGCACAAAGAGCTGACGTTGTTGCACCTTCCTTGTTGTAGTGCCATCCCATTCAGAAAGCAGCGCTGGACTCATCTTTCTACATCAAACTTTAACAAAAAATGGGAGCAACAGAGACTATTGATCTGAACACATAAGATATCTTCCATCCATAACATTCTCTTCCCACAAACCATTCAGACTTCTGCTACAGTATATTCCGACAGGAAGGACATCTGATTTCTTAAAGAGACAGTACAAAAGCGACCAGATTTCACCTTCCGTCATAACGTCGGATGTCACTGTAACAATGCTAATGCGCACATGCTACGTATATGTTTTTGTCTAACATCTCCGTGTGTACAACGACAAACTGTTGATATGTCTTCTATTGTCCAGGTTCCACTGTTGCCTTTCTGGCCTTCCTCCATCTTTGTAGTTCTATGCTCTTCCTCTTGCACACATGCGTGTGAAAAACAAACAAACTTTGCAGTCTGATATGAGCAATTTCTCCAAAAAAAAAAAGACAAAGCAGTTCAGACATACAAATTCATGCACTACAAGTGGCAACTACCATTAATTCAACCAACCAATCAATCAATATCCCCATTCTGTATGTATTTAAATATACATATAAATTCTGCAAGAGACCAAACAATGAATTTGCCTCACTACTCTTAGCTGAATAATGATAATAATACTGATTAGATATGATTAATTGGTATGTAGACATCTGCAGATAAACCTATGGGTTTACTATTCTGCCACCTTTATCATAACTTAAACAACAATCATATTTTTGGCTGCTATTCTGTCTTCCTTCTCTCCTTGCTTCCTTCATCTCTGACTCTACATCATGCAGCTGAATAACTACAGACTGAACCTTTACATTGGCGCACTTTAAGGCTCTTGTTCTTGTTTTTTTATTCATCCATTTTTTTATTATTTGTCTGATTTTTTTTTTTTTTTTTTTTCCCATTATTTATTTTGTCATTATTTATGCATGCAGAGACATTGTTTACATTTCACCCGAAAGAGATGTTGAGCTGCTCACTTTCCAAAGGCTTTAACAAAAAAAAACAAATTTGACCCCAGACATCAGTAATAATACCCTGGTAACTGTAGAGTATTATTACTATAAAAGAAACATTATTTATACAATCAAGAGTGGGTAACAAGTTGGAGCCAACATGGCTGCCACTGAAAACCAAACTCTGGAAACTGGAGTTGAGGGCAGATACTCTCCCAAACCACATATTTTTAGATCACTGGTGACCCAAATTAGCGTTTTTATTGGCCTGTCACAATCCGAGCTATGTTGACTTAAACATATTTGGATTCCCTCTCTATAGCTGAGATACTTGTAATACTTACAGGTTTTAAGAGAGCCTGTCACTAATGCAGAAAGCAACATCTGGATTTATGATACCATTATGTCCTAAGTGTATTTATTTAGTATTTATTCTGACATATTTTGCACTTCCACTTTAAGTAAGGGAAAGAAATAGTGCAGACAGGCCTCAGGATGTGTATTTCCAGTGTATTTCCACTAGAGTCAGAATATTTAGGTATTTGGATCACCCCAAAATGAAGTCAAATCTTCTGCTGGTTAAATTGGTAGACGGTTCCTAAGTGTAAGCCTATTTGCATTGTCTAGCAGGCCAAGACTACTGCAAAAGATCTTCACCAATATGAGTTTGATTGATGTATGCATTGAGTCATTCGATTAGACTGTTGTCAGGCTATGAAATAGGTGTCATAAACACTGATAACCTCTATTTAATGGCCTGATACCAGTCGAATCTGGTGGTTGAGTAAAGGCCAGTGCCTTCTGTCCACAGAATAACATGGTGTGGAACAATTTTACATACCAGGCTCATTTTGAGGTTCATTCCCCCCGTTATGGACATTTATCCATTCAAAATATGATTTTCACAGAAAATAACTAAGTCTATTTGGAATTGAAACAAGAGAAACCAATTTTGAGAATTCCCACCAACGTATTTCTGAGAAAATGATGTTGTTTGAAAACATATTGAGGCCTTGCTGTCTGTGACAGGACTGTTTTTACATGGCAAGAGCGATTCTCTGGAAGATGCAAGAGATTGTTGAGCTTTGCCTTCAAAATCTTTGATTTTATATGTACATGTGTTTTGATTTTACATGTTTCTCAATCGGGTTCTTTGTGTTTTATAATTTTTTTGGTTACTCGTGTGTCTCTCCTTATTTAATGTGTAATAGTACAGGGATTGTCACGTCAAATCATCCACATTTATTATTTTGTATTTTAAGGGCCAAAACCAAGTAATGCTATAGAATGGAGAAATTGATAAAGTGTAATACCACAATCTTTTATATATTCCCCATAACAATGTGTTGATATTGTATTGTTGGATGGCTGCAATATGATGCAATCAAACAATACTGTATTCTAATTTATTGTGTAATGACCCAAGTGTTAGATTCTATTGGAAGATGCTTGTCTAAAGAAGACAAGTACCGACAAAACAAAATTAACTGGTTTCATCTATCCTTCCACCGTGTATAAAACATTGCCCCAGTAATGTTTGCTAATTTTGTAACTGGTAACCACTCAGAAGCTATGATGCTCAAACTGGGCAGGAAAGGGAAAAGGCATTAGTCAGATATAATCACACCTCCGGTGTAAAAGCATATCAAACTGATGTTTGAGATTCAGAGAGAAATCCTGATAGATGTGAAGAGGTAGAGAGAAAGGGAAAATTCACCTGCTATTCCTATTATTTTTACAATTTATGAACATGAGTGAAAGTTAAAAAACAGTAAAACTCCCTTAATGGACGAGTTCATCATTGACAGTTAAGCCTCTTGATGTTTTGTCTGTAGATACCATCACATGAGGAGAGTTGTAGTTCCCATCACAAAGTCGTAGCATGACATCAAAATGGGGGTTTGGCTTAAAACTAATATCTGTGAATTATTGTTCATCTGTGACAGCAGTTCTAGTGCCTTAAGTTGAACTTCTTCCATTTACACTTTGGTGTATAAACTGCAATAGCAACTACTGTATATGCTAATGTTTTGTGCGACAACCTGTGGTTCCCTAAATAACATCTTAAGATAATGTCTTTAAGAACCTGGACTGTAGTAGGTTCTTAAAGACATTATGGGATTGAATTGACTTTTTCCCACACTGGCAACCAACACACTTAGCCTTATTTCCCACAATTCTGATTGACTCATATTAATAACAGCAATTACAGAAACTCCAATTGCTACTATTTTGTGTGCTTCTTAAATATATGGAAAAGGATGAATATTTTTGTCACTGATGAGCTTCCATACGCTTGGATTCTCACAGACATGATTTCAGAGGAGAAGGTGTTTAATCAAGAAACACAGCACAGGTTATAAGCTATGACCCAGTTGGGACATGAATACAGTGGCATTTGTATTGAATCCTGAAAGTTCAAGATGAGTTCAAGCTGCTGTTGCGGCTTGATGGTATCATTTTGACATTTTGTAGCACTCCAAACTCATGATAACTTTGCTGACAAACTGGCACTTGCGCCAACCTTTTATTTTAGTGACCACAACGAAATAACAATCCAGCTATGCAAAAAAAGAAGGATGGTGGATTATTGCCTATTGATATCGTGACCTTTCAGAATTCAAGCATTGACCTTTTGAGGAAGTGTAACTACCTCTAGCATCTTCCTAGAGCACTTCCACTAAGAGAGAAAGAAAAACTATGCTTCCTTACTTTGTTGTTTTCCTGTCATTGTTGTTTGATCTGTGTTGAAAGTGTCATTTGAGAATCAAACAAGCAAATAATGTATATCATCCGTGTCCCATCACTGCTCCAAAATGTACTAAAAATACTTCATCAACACTTCACACAGAGTTTATGTCAGGTTTCTGTGTAATGTACAGGTATTTGATACTGATCTCAAATATTTGAAGTATTTTGAGGAGCTTCTTGGAAACAAAGTGTATGACCTCTTTTATGTCCTCTAAGTGAGTTGACTAAATTCTGATACAACATTCATGCTTTGCTAACTCTAAAAAATCGTCATGTCTTAAAAAAGCTTTGCCAAGCGCTCCTCATATTTTCAAATATTTGCCTAACGTCAGTCAGAGCTCCATGGCCTCTAAATGTGTCCGGGTGAATTCGCACAAAATGAATGTATGTGTGTCTCGACATCTCTCTAATGTTTTCTGTACATGTCTGTTTTTGATAGTAAAACTTTAGTATGCATTACTTTTTGCAAAAGTACAGTCTTGAATTTACAACTTGTGAATAAACCAAAAGGTTTGTGTTCTTGGTCCTGCATGGGACTGTGGACACACCTGACTGGACTAGATTCTGACGTCTCCTTTGTTTGTGTTCTTCGGGGCCGACTAAGTTTCTTAGAAAGTAGCAGATCAGATTACTGGTTACATCAGATTGTGTTCAATAATTCACAAGATTAATCAAAACCTTCAATGTAATCTGAAATCTTATAGCACAGTTGTCTGTAAGGTGAGTGATGTGGGAGGTAGTCAGGGGTTTCAGCAACTCTTTGTTCTCAAAATGGTCAAACTCCAGTTTTGGAGATTTTTCAAGTAAAAAAAAAAGTAAAAATTATTTTTTTAAAAACGAGAGTGCTCCAGGGATGACGTATTTTTGTAGGCCAACCAGGAAGTTAGCATTTCCCTGGTTCCTTCAACAAAAAGCCAATGGGATTTTTGCATTGGGTTTTGGATTATTGCAGAAAATAAGCTCTGCGGCAAACAAACGTTTACTATACTTACACGTTTTGTTCAGCAAGATATCCTTCACAAATGAACACCGCTTTTTTTTTGTTTTTTAATTTTTGAACGTGAATGCAATCGCCAGAAGTAAAAAGCTAACGTTAGGCTGTAAAGGAACTACACCACGGTCGCATTAGCGCGTGGTTTTAAGATAAAAATTCAGATTTGTATTTCCATAAATAACTGTATTTATTATAATATAAATAAACAATTGGTCCCTGACATTGTTGTCTTAAAAGTGTTTAGTCAGTTTCACAACGAGAGTTACAGGGGTGAAAAGTGTATTTCTTTCTTTATTTATTTATCTGTTCATTTGTTACCTCAATGCAGTAAATGAGGAAGTGCATTTTTTGTTTTGATGGCAACCAGCGCCTCCCAGAAGGTGTGGCGCCCTAGGCGACCGCCTATATGGCCTATGCCTTAAACTGGCCCTGAGTGGAGGGGAGAAGGAAAGAGGTAGACTAACATTTCAAGTTGAGCGAGGTTAGAGAACTATGCATGCTGGCCAGAGTTGTTGCATTACATAAGTCCTGCTATATACCAGTTAGGTAACACATCACAACAAGTGTTTAAGGAGTGGAGTTACTCTTCAACAACATTTAGTATTAGGTTAGGTCAGTAGAAGTTAGGCTGAGTAAATCACTGTAGGTTAGGAGGTTATAGCCAAAGCAAACGGTTGATGCAGTAAATCTGCGCGACTGCTCTTAAAGCCAATTTTGGTCATGAAAGCATTCCTCTTAAGTAGAGACACAGATTCAAGCAGAGTGGTTTATAGAGGAAGAGGAGGGTGTGTGTGTGTGCGGCATGTGTGGTGGGATAAATAAGGCAGAATAAACAAGAGTGAGAAGCCAAGAAGAGACTGTTGAAGAGAACAAAACTGACACTTAGAGAGAGAGAAAACATGTTTGTGAGAAAGAATGTGTGAAAGAAATCTTACATGTGGATAGGGAGGGAGAGAGAGAGAGAGAGAGAGAGAGAGGTTCAAACTTTTGGATTTTGGGACCAAAACCAGAGAAAGTGACAGCTTGTTTTCACACATACATACGTCTCCAATATGTTTGAGCTGCACACACACAGAAAAAACACACAGACTGTTAATGTGCAGCTGAATGACAGAGATATAAAGAGAGAGAGAGAGAAGGGGGAAGCTGGACCGACAGGAAGACTGTTTATGTAAGCAATGCAAATGTAGGTCACTCAGTCAGTTAGAACGTTACAAAAGAGGCAGAAAAAGTATAGAGAAAGAGAGATGGAGGGAAAGAACGGTGTGTCTCCTTCCCTTCTTGGCTCGCTCTTTGTTTGTTGCTCTTCAGTATAATTACACTGCAGATTAGAGAAGTTTAGCTCGCTGCAGTCCCAGAAGGACTCTTAGAGATTTGAAGGCCTGCTCGTGCCCAACTAAATATAGAGACACAGTCTAGGATGTATCCTGTTTATGCAAATCAGCGCTCACTATGGACTTACACTTTGAACCACATTGAACCACAAACCAATATAAATCAAGACTTTCAATCAAATGTTCATTATGTGCTAAAGCAGCAGTAGGTAGAAATGGAGCAAATGTGATTAAAAAAATCTATATCCTGACAGTATTCACAGACCGGAGGAAAACAACCAATCAGAGCCATGCTGGAGCCTTATAATAAGCCTAATGGACAACAAACTGGACTGGACAATAAACACTGACAACCTCTACAGGAAGGGCCAAAGCAGACTGTACTTCCTGAGGAGGCTGGGATCATTTAACATCTGCACAAAACTCCTGCGGATGTTAAATGATCCCAGCCTCAAATGAACTCAAAAACATTTGAGCATTGTGATGAAGGTAACACAGCCTATAGTCTAAGTATATAGTATATAAGTCTAATGCAGTGAGGGCCAAAGTGCAAATGTACTACGGAGTATTAGGGCCACATTGAGGGAAAAAAATCGGAGAATTCGAGAATAAAGTTATAACTTAACGAGAATAAAAGTCGTAATATTACGAGAATAAAGTCATAACTTTACGAGCTATTTAAAATTACTACTTTATAATATTATGACTTTATTCTCATAATAGTATAAAAATAAAGTCATAAGTTTACGAGAAAAAAGATAACACGTAAAATTACTACTTTATAATATTATGACTTTATTCTCGTAATATTATGACTTTATTCTCTAAATCTTAAAAAAAAAAGTTTTATTTTTTTTCCTCAATGTGGCCCTAATACTCCGTCATACCGCCATACCATAGACCTACATCAATGATAAATAAAATTGAAAATGTAAACAAAAAACAGTTATTCATTTCCAATATTTTTTTTAAAAATCCACAGGGAGCCACTGGAGAGGAGCTAAAGAGCTGCATGTGGCTCCGGGGCCACAGGTTGCAGACCCCTGCCTTAGCCTCTCATAAGTTATTAGAGAGAGTGAGAGTCATGGTTTACCCTGGTTTACAATGAGATGTCTCTTTCACCATCTTACCAAAGAGTTTAACCCCTTACCATTCAACCTCTTTTTTAGAGGGGTAGAGATGGGGACAGGGGATGTTCAGAGGGAGACAAATAGTCAACAGTATATGTCACATATAATCATCACCTGAAAGCTGGGAACTTGAAGATTCATTTGAGGTGCAGCTCAGCACTGTGTGTCAAGTTGTTCTGGTCATTAATAAGAAATGGAAATTAATTAATTAATTAAAATAAATTGAATAAAATAAATTAAATTAAATATCTCACTGGAAACAGAGTGCTCACCAGCGGGTCTGTTTTTCCTGCAGGTTTGAACCAGCCAGTGTTGTCGTTGTTGTGTTAATTGAAATTCACTGTCCCAATGGGGATCAAATGGTCAGCTATAATGTCACTGGAAACAATGACAGTTTGAGAATCCGACCTCACCCGACCCAGGGTCACTCCAGTTCATACACAGCTGGCCGATGAGGTCAGGTCTGACCAAACCCCAAAGCATGCAGTGTAATTTGCTGCTGTGTTTCCTGTGGAAGTCCAGCTCATCCTCTGCAGCCAGATAGAAGTTGTGTCCAAAAAAACCCCACAGTGAAGCTTTAGCAGCCTATCTGAGATTTGTGAGATATCCTTGTAGCTTTTATTGTCCACTTCAAACTGCAAACAGCCAGTACTTATTATAGCTTCCAGCTACTGTGCTGTACATGCTGTTTGTATCAGGTTCTTAAAGCTGCACTAATCAATATTATTATTTATTACACAGCTTTGTTGAATACTCAATTCTGATTGCAAGTGTTATGTTTGCAGTTTTCGTTGCCCCTAATGATGATTGATACTACCTGTTTAAAGTGAGCAGCTTGCACTTAAACTGTTCTGCTGTTGTTTCCTGATGATACAACAACATTTTTTGACTGTGTGGGAGAATTAAGCCGATAATGGCTGACACAAATACTATCAGACATGGGAGTGGCTTAGCATGAAATTGAGTTAAGAGAAGTGTAATTAGCCTACTTTTAACACTAAGAAGATTTTTCACAGCAGGATTAGCAGCCTTTTTGTTTATGCAAGTCTTTCTTGAAGAGTTTCTGTGATCTCTACTGATCGTAGTGGCCTAAGTCGACATTAATATCAACCCCCCCCCTCCTCCTTGTCTCCTCACCTCTGTGATTGCTGCCAAGTTGGTTGGTTATATAACCTGTAAATGAGAAGGTCAGCACCCAGCAGTCATCGCAATGGATACTTGGCACGGACATACACACACATTGTACATCTTGGCTGGTCCAGTTTGGAGCCGTGTGTGTGTGTGTGTGTGTGTGCGTGTGTGTGTGTGTGTGTGTGTGATAGTGCATGTATCAGAAGTAGGCCAGCAGCGGCGGCGTTACCTAACTCACCCAGAACAGACATCTGGGGAGTTTAAGCAGCCCTCTCACTGATTACAGCTTCCTGACCGCACGCACACACACACACACACACAC
>CAKAOI010043591.1:0-69388 GCA_916701655.1 Sebastiscus albofasciatus | reverse complement strand
AAAAGTCTGAAAAATGTCTGGACACAAAAGTCTGAAAAAAAGTCTTAAAAATGTCTGGAGACAAAAGTCTGCAAAATGTCTGAAAAGTATGAAAAATATATATTAAAAAAAAGTCAGAAAAATATTCGAAAAAAAAAGTATTGAAAATATTCGAAAAAAAAAGTCTGAGAAATATTCGGAAAAAAAAGTCTGAAAAATATTCGTAAAAAAAAGTCTGAAAAATGTCTGGACACAAAAGTCTGAAAAAAAGTCTTAAAAATGTCTGGAGACAAAAGTCTGCAAAATGTCTGAAAAGTATGAAAAATATATATTAAAAAAAAGTCAGAAAAATATTCGAAAAAAAAAGTCTGAAAAATGTCTGGAGACAAAAGTCTGCAAAATGTCTGAAAAGTATGAAAAATATATATTAAAAAAAAATTCTGTAAAAATGTTGGAAAAAAAATTCTGAAAAAAAAAGTCTGGAAAATATGTCTGAAAAAAACTTAGAAAAATGTTGGAAAATAAAGTCTAAACAATGTCTGAAAAAGGTAAAAAAAACAAAAAAACAAAAAGAAAAGTCTGAAAAAAATGTCTAAGCAAAAGTCTAACCCTACCAAAGTGGTTTTGTTGCCTAAACCTAAGTTGTTTCCTGTGAAGGTGGAAGTTTATTATGAAAAGACTGAAGCGGAAAATTGACGCTGGACATTAGTTGGAAAACAACCGAAAAATGAAGAGTAACTTTTCGTAAGATATCATACAAACCATTGTGTGACAATGCGTTATTTCATTAGTGTGTAATCACCTGAAAATAAGAATTCTTATAATTTTGCTAGCTTAGAATGAGCCCTTCATATGTACATAGGGAGCAGGTCCGCTTCACTACAGTAGCCCAGAACGGACAAGAGCCTTCCATGTTTTTACGTCACCTGAAAGCCACCTCAGACACGTCGGTGAAAGTGTGGTAACATGAGTTGCAGAGTGCAAAATCGTGGTACCGCCAGCCGCTGTCTAGTATTATTATGGTAAGGATGTCTTCTGAGCAATGTGAACAGCGTTACCACAGGTTTGCACTTGGCGGCTCACGTTACCTCAGTCTTGGAAAGGAGGAGTGAGCGGAGCGGTACTCAGTTGGTTCCAATTTGCAACCACACCACTAGATAACGCCAAATCCTACAGTGTACCTTTTAAAATATGTAAACAACGTGAAAAAAAAAACAGTTAACATCTTTTTAGTTACAAATGCATGATTTTAATTTGTCCTATAGTATTAATGTTAACTTTTATAAGCCCGTCATTGTATGGCATCCATTTGGTTGGCCGATGTGAAGGCATGCGAGACAGAAATACGCGGCACATTATAACGTGTAGACAGCAGGACAAACAGTTTGATGAGTAACCCAATAATCGTTTAGTCACTGACACAAAGTGACATTCAGATCTCTGTGTTTACATATACTGTAGCGCTGCGCTGACCTACTTCATGCTTGCTGTCCCATGACTAATCATCCTTCTCTGAACACACATATAGAACAAATACACACTTATAGTAAAGTAACGTACAGCATGCTAAAACATTGACACAGGATCATACAGTCTCATATTAACACTTATATAAAGGCTTATGGGAATGTTGAGTAATGCATTGAATTGATGAATATGCAAATGAGTACATTAAAGAAAGGACACACACATGCATGCACAGTATTGATTGCTCCATATTACACTGATCACCATATCGACGTAAATAACCTTGTTATCTTTCACACACTCATATGAAGACGTTACTTCCAAACACAGACACCTACACATTAAACATACATACATACAGAAACATTGATATCTCTTTACTTCCATACTGTGTTATACTCGCTATTTGATATGCTCATGGTCATTTTGTGGGTGAAGTATCCCTTTAAATCACTGCCATATTTACATTTTCCTGACAAGTGGCTTCCTGTGATTGTTGGAGTAATGACTGTGCTCTCATTAGCAAAGTTTGTTGGGCAAAGTTTGTGACATCAACACCAGATATTGTTCTGGTTCACATGCCGTCTCCTACCTCCTACTGTATGAATGCTCTGCTGACTTTAACCAAGTAGCTTCAGTTTCCTAAATGTATTCGTACTGCAGCTACAGAGGCAGATCAGAAAATGCATATGAGTTCTTTCACTGTAACACTTTTTTTCCATGATGACTTGCTCTCTGGTTCCTTGTTTTTCATAAGTCATGACTCTAACTTTGGGCATTCTCACATTTCAACCTCAGTTAAAGGATTCCACTGCCCTCGGTCCAATAAAGCCTTTTAGAAACCCACTGGATAAATTATAGAATCCACGGTGGTGAAGTCAAAGTCAAAGATACAAACGGATCAGCGTAAACCAAAACACCACAGGTCTGACAGGCATTTTTTTAAGCTACAGTATTTTGTGTGATATTAAAGGGAACGCATGCTCATTTTCAGGTTCACACCACCAGATTCGACTCTTATCAGGCCATTAAATAGCCGTTATCGGTCGCCATAAGCACCATAGATGTGGGTCATCAGGGGCCTACTACGCCTAATACGTTGTAAAATTTAAAGCGTAACTTAAAAGCAACGCGTTCCAACATGTTTAGGCAACAAAACTACAACTTCTTATGTTTTAGGCAACAAAACCACTTAGTTATGTTTAGGATAAACATCGTGTTTTGGCTTGAAATATCTATGTTTCAAAAGTGAAAGTAAAACTCAGCGCTTGTGAACACGTTATGCGGTCTCCTGGGTGAAGCCCTGTGTTTTGTGTATATCTTATATCACAGTTTGTGTGTTGGTAGGCACTCCAGATACCAACATGTATGTATGAGTTTTTCACAATATGTCCCCTTTAAGGTCCAAACTTTCAAAAAACAACTTCCCTGCCACTTTCTTTTTTCTCAGAGCATGAGGAATCATCACTTGATTAAACTCAGTTTTCCTGTTTTGATCCACATTAAAGAGAGAGATCACGTAATGCTTCGCCTTCTGGACACCACCTGTTGGCATTTGTATGTGCTGGTCAGCTGTGGTACAAACACCTGCAGGTTAGTAAAGGAAGGTGTTGCATCAGATGAATGATCACATACGCATTCCTCTCGGTGTTGTTCTGTAGTTGGCGCTGTGTTACGTTGTGTTTTAGATGCTCTTTGTGAGCCGTGTGTAGGCGGAGAGGAAGCCACTTACCGAGCCTGCTACTATAAACTGAATGTTAACATGCGCGAGGGTACGAGGGGTTGTGTGTGTTCGTGTTGCTCGGGCAGATTACACATTTCTCTGATTTGTGTGTTCGGGGTCTTGCTTGCATGCATTTTCTGTGTGTGTTTAATAAATGAGGAAGGGCAACAAAGGTTGAGCGCAGCGCTTGCTCCCCAGCTGGCTTCGTTGTATCATAGCAACTCCACATGAATAATAATCATAAACACACACACAAACAAACACACACACACACACACGCAGTAATGAGCCATTCTTCTCCAGCCACTCTGGTTAATCTCTCTCAGCTGTTTCTGCTCTGCACGGAGATCCAGTTTACAGTAAACATTCATTTACTTTGGCTAAACCTTAATGATGATTTAGATTTGAAACGATTTTGGCATTTGAGCCGTAATGAGCTGGCTAACAGAAAGGTTCCTGTACCAAAAAAATGTTTTATACAGTTAATTTTGTTCTCCCTGTGCTGTGCAGGTGGTTCTTTTAATGAAGGATATATAACAATGAATTGATTATGTCTTTCGCCTGTGCTCAACATCAGTAATCAATGCAGTAATTAATATTGATTATTTGTCCAAATGTAGAATTTAATTTATTAGAAAATGTGTTTGTATCATCAGCTAGACACTTAAAAGGGAGTTTCACCAATTCCACACATAAAGGTCACTTTACGTTAAATCAGTCGATGCTACAACTGTAGAGCACCCATACACTGACATTTATTACCTCCGCCAAGGCCAAAGGTCTAAGAAGGAGGTTATGATTTTACCGGCGTTGGTTTGTTGGTTGGTTTGTTGGTTTGTTTGTTGGTTTGTTTGTTGGTTTGTTTGTTGGTTTGTTGGTTTGTTGGTTTGTTGGTTGGTTTGTTGGTTTGTTGGTTTGTTTGTTGGTTTGTTTGTTGGTTGGTTGGTTGGTTGGTTTGTTGGTTTGTTTGTTGGTTTGTTGGTTTGTTTGTTGGTTTGTTTGTTGGTTTGTTTGTTGGTTGGTTGGTTGGTTGGTTTGTTGGTTTGTTTGTTGGTTTGTTGGTTGGTTTGTTGGTTTGTTTGTTGGTTTGTTTGTTTGTTGGTTTGTTGGTTTGTTGGTTGGTTTGTTGGTTGGTTTGTTGGTTTGTTTGTTGGTTTGTTGGTTTGTTTGTTGGTTTGTTTGTTGGTTTGTCCGTCTGGAGGATTACTCCAAAAGTCCTCCATGGATTTGAATGACATTTTTTAGAGGGGTGGGGTGTGGCACAATAAACAATTCATTCGATTTTGGTGGCGATCTGGATCATGATCCGGCTTCGGGAGTTTTCTTTAATAACTCCGCTCAGCCTTTGCATTAACACCACAGGCTTTAAGATGCGTAGTGTAACTGATGACACATTCATGACGCGTCACCCAGCTCTCTCCTTCTGCCAGCTTTCCTCATCAAACACGGTGACATTACAGTTTACTTCGACCAAGGCACACTTGTTGACTGTTGCAAAGAGTGACGATGACGCTTTAGGTGAGTTTTATTTTGTTTCTGACCACTTCCACTGAAGTGATTTTACGATGCTCCGCTATGCTGCTATGCTGCGACGTACATGAATCCTGCCTTGGCGGAGGCCTGCGCTCTCCGAGTGCACTTCTAGTGTTAAATGCATCCAAACAGCCTCCATCCAGTTCAACGTATCTTCATTGAAGGATTCGTATGATATCTTACAATATTACATACAAATTGATTTTGTGGGATATACACGAATGTCAGTGCATCACGTTTTGTAGGTATAGCTACAAACAGTCAGTAGTGCCCAGGAGGTGAACTGGCTCCTCTCCAGCTACCAGTTTACACTCCACAACTGGTCCGTCCGGGACTTGAACCAGCTACCCTCCGGTTGCCAAGAGCTACTGCCGCCTCTGATCAAACGGTTTCTCCACTCTCTCTGTGACAGTAATGATCATAAACATGTCATATCACACAAGCTAGCCTAGTTCTTCTCTGGCGTACTTTTTGTCACTACTTTCCACTATGGTCTGTAAATATCTGCTGTTCAGGACTTTCATTTTGTCTGTTTCTGGGAACAAAAACAAAATGGACCCATAAATGTGAGGTGCATTGCAGTTTTCTTCAACAGTGATAAAAAAGAAGTCAATAAAAGTCAATGTGGACAGTTGGACATCGCTGACAGAAACCAGTACAGCAACACTCACTCCGTTTACAGTGTTTCAATCGGTCCAACACTGGTGAAAACAGCAATTTGACTGTGCTCTTAAGAGTGTGAGTGAGTGTGTGTCTTGGAAGGAAAATAGTGGCTGAATGAAAAGTGTTCTTTTACTGACCCCGCTGCCTATCTGTTTGGTTCTCTGCCAACGCCTGTAAACACACTTTAAAAGGAGCCCAAAAAAATTTCAGAAGTTAAACCAGCAGCTGCAGCTGTAAAGTTCAGCCATGGTCGGTTTCTGCCAGAACAAATAGTACCTGGTATTAGCTGTTATTATTTAATGTTTTAAATGGCTGACGGTAGATTTATACTTCTAATTTTCTGTGAAAATATGTTGAATACCGCAGATTTATGTTGGCTGGATTATACATTTTCTCTCTTTCGTTCTCCGTCCTCCTTTTCCCACTTGCCCAGTTATTCTAAAAGTAAAGCTCAACAGTAATTCATTATTTTATCTTTGGTTGTGTGTTTGTGCCATGAAGCTATACTTCCTCCCTGAGTCTTGTTCAACCGGTTGTTGTAGTGTGAGTGTCTCTGTCTCGTTCCAAGTCAAATAGAAAGGTCGGGTCAGAGGACGAGGGGACTGTTCCAGCAGTCAACATGACGGAGGAAAGAAAACAAACCGTTTCTTAGAGAAGTTGGGAAATAAAGAGAGAGATCAGGGATTGTTTGTCACACGCACTTCCTTCTTCTTTCAAATACTTGACCTTTGCTCGTCTCCCTTTTCATCCGCTGCTCTCTCCGTCTCTTCTCGTCTCTTCCTCTTCCTCCCTTCAGTCATTCAGACACCCAAGTGACTTCTCCACCCCCCGTCTCCATCGCTCTCATCGCTCTCCGTCCGTCCTCCCACTCCGTTTCAGGATGTCGTACCCTCAGACTGCACACACTCACACGACGTCCGACACCACAAACACAAAAAAAAGTGACCCTGTTTAATAAACAAGCAGCAGAGTGTGTGAGAGTAAGGGAGCTTTTAGTGGCGCCTCTTATCTCGCTTCCTCTCAAAACATTCACACACACGAGAAAGAACACTGAACTGCCTCAAAGTCTGAATGCCGTCTTTGAGGGTCGCTCATTACACACAGTGTGTAATTAGGTGTAAGATTTTCATGGATCCATTGCTAGTGACTGGGACTCATACTAGGACCATTTCCAAATTCTATTTAGTCTAATTGGGTCCAGGTGGATCCTGTTCTATTGCTGCAGGTCTCAGGTCTGTGTGTCAACATGACAAACACTCGAGTGACTCGCTATCAGCTCTGATCCCGTGTTACGTCAGGAGAAAGATGCTTGTTTTGAGGCGATGCAGAGAGCGTGAACTGCAGTCTGAATTCTTTGGACATAAATGTCTTCTCTTTTAGACTAGTAGCGCTTGTTAATTGGTGGAACATTATGCTGCTGCCATCCATGTGTGAGTCCGTGTGACTATGTCCACATGAAATCAGTCAGATTTTAAAATGTTTTTCTTTTCGTTCCAGCCCTCCGTCCTCACTAAAGTCAGCGTTTTTCTCCCTGAGCCAAAGTCTCCAGGGTGGATACATCTTAAAATGCCGGCGAGGTGTTTGAACTTTCTGTGTCTTTTAATGTTTTCTGTTATGAAATAATGATTTTATCACCACAGTGCAGCAGCTTTGAAATGACTGCTAGTTAGCATGTAATATTTATGAGCTGGCATTAAATCACTACGTTTTCAGACAACAGGAAGAGAAAAATATGTAAATGAGAACGACTAAATTGTGTCTTTCCAAACCACAGTATCAGTGATCAGAGAGATCAGGAGGAGACTGACACTCAGCAGGGCAACCAGGCTGGGTCTCTCCTACAGCTGGCCAGATGTTGGTCGTGATGCCCAATTTTGTTATTTGCCAACTAAAAAGAGAACGAAGACTTAGCGAAGAGACGAGGAGAGATTAACGCTGATGTAGACGCAAGTCGTGTTGACTCAAAAACTCCGACAGCCTCATGTAGATGTAGCCGGTGTAGGTGCACATCTGTGTGTTTACATGTGTATGAACGGATTCAGCAGAACATAGACGATTGTTGGTACGTTCACTTTTGTTTTTCACTTTGATGTGTTGCCATGGAAATTGCTTTTGTGTGTGTGTGTGTGTGTGTGTGTGTGTGTGTGTGTGTGTGTGTGTGTGTGTGTGTGTGTGTGTGTGTTCATTCAGCTGATTATAGGTGAATTAATTGCTTTGGATGCAGATGTGCACACCGGGAGAGAAAGTTGAACACGGAAAGAGATCAAAACCAAAACAGAAACCAGTTTGTCCCTTTCAAATAAACATGAAATGATGGGAGGATAACTGAAAATGAAGTTGAGGTAGAAGAGAAAAGTTTGGTAAAGCTTAATTACATTGGTACTGTGGGAGTTTTCTGCAGGCTGATGTTTCATTAAAACTTTGTGGTCAACACAAAAACAAAGCAAAGACAGAAACTTAAATTTCTTACATTTTTCTATTATATATTAGCTGAATAACAACACGGTTGCTGCCACCATCTGCTAGGGAGTGTAGGTTAACAGATAACTAGATAAATATTATAGAAGAGCCACTCCAGTATCTTCAAAAAGTATATATATCCCACAAAATCAGTTTGTATGTAATCCACATAATGGTGATGCTGCGTAGTGAAGAGGTCGAGGTGGATGGTTGGTTCAAAAAACACCAGGCTTTTCCCCCAGGTGACTGCTGTCCGTACCCCGTGTGAAACCAGAAGTCAACGTTGATTTATTTATCACATAAGTTACATACTTAAATTATAGCACTTCCAAAGTTATTTTAACCCAAACCACGATCTTTTCCTCAACCTAACTAAGTAGGTTCCTGTGAAATAGCCATGTGTTGCTGGAAATTTGTAGGAAAACGCACGGAAAATGAGGCATGACTTCTCGTTAGAAATGCAAACTGTTGTATGAGGATGTGTTGAGCCTTTGTAGCTCTGTCAAATCTCTTCCAGTTACTGTGTTTTTAGTGCAAAAGTTCCACTTTGACTTCTTTGCTCTTGTAAATATAAACGTAAAACAAACTTAGGCAGTACTTGATTTGACTCGCTCAGACTGCTGAAGCCTCATATATTAGCTTCAGACTGAGGACTGTGGGTTTTGTTCTCTATAGTCACAGAAGAAATTGCTTCACAACCAAGAAAAATTATGAATTAATAACCTTTTAATGTATTTATGGGCATGTGAGTATTGTATCATTATAGACTTAAAAAAAAGGGATCAATCCTTTTATTATTCTCTTTTTCTCCTCTGGTTTTTGTTTGATTCATTTCATCCTCATTTTCAGTGATTTCTTCCTGCCTCTGTTCTTTTTATGTTTGACTCTGTGACTCTCTCTCTCTCTCTCTCTCTCTCTGTTTTCTCATTTTCCTTCCTCATTCTCCCTCTCTTTTAGAAGAGAGAGAAAAAAAGCACACAGAGTCCATGAGCAAAGACCTCCGCTGCTCGTTTGTTTGTTTCTATTCATTTATTGAGATATAAACCGGTGGTGGAGTCCAATCATCCCTCTCCCGCTGCCTGTATGGGTGTGTATGCATGTGGACGTGTACAAACGCAGCTCCTCTGAGGAAGAGGGAAATTAACTCTGACTAACTACGTGAAAACGTTTTTTTTTCTGCCTCATGCTCTTTTGAACTGACTCTTATTACTCCTGCTTTCACTCTGCCTCTGTCTTTATTCTCACCACATGTACTCAACCTGTTGTGGCTGCATCACATCTGGCGTCCTATAGCGGGCCGGTGGTGGCATGTCTGCCATGTGTGCATCTCCAGCTCCTGCCAGGGCATGTCATCTTTTTCTCAGACTCACACATTTGGTTTTACACCCATTTGAAACGGAGTTAGAGGTTTCAGCGTTTTGTGCAAAAATCTGATATTTATATTCTGTATCAACTTGTTTCAAGACTTATTGAAGTTATAGTTTGACTGTCTCCGGTGAATATTCAAACCCAGGATGCCTTATTGATCATTATTTCTTTTACTCTTAAGGCCTTTGCACACCAAGTCCGTATTTTTCATACAAAATTGTCACACGTTTAAAAATAAATACGACCTCACGTTGTGTCAGTCACGTTTACACACCGACTCCGAAACTTTTGTCCATCATTAAAGTTTTTGAAACAGGTTTGATTTTCTGTGAGTTGTTGTTCTGATCTTGACTAGAATTCATGCGTTTCCATTGTTTTAATTGACACTTATACACACACATACACCCCCGTACATACATCCGTACACCACTGGTTTACACAACTACAGTACATATAATATGGTAACTCACGCTGCTGCAACTCTGTAGTTGCTTGGCAATGTACCGAGCTGTGTTCCAGAAATAAACACAAAGAATATATGTGGAAAACTATCTGTTTGTTCTAATGCCTCTGGATACACTCAGAGGAAGAACAACATGTTGGAAAACAATGTGTGAAGACTGGAATTGAAGGACACCAAATATTTAGCGGGAAAGGCAGAAATTGGCGTTTTTATGTCGGCTTTATTGTGATTGGTTTCTTTGCTTTGCTGTGAGAATCACTGACATCATAATGTGTCCGTACAGTCAGACTGACTTTTAGCTTTTGAAAGAGAGAGTGAGAGAAATCGAGATTCATTCATCCACATAAAGTATATGAGTGGGATAAATGCATTGTGACTGATTTAATGAATGCGTCTATGCATCATTTGCGGTGTGTGTTTGTACGTCTGATTCAAACACATAAAATGTTAGCCATCCAGAAGTGCGTGTTGTTTGTAAGAGGGTGTTAATTGATGCATTCTCTCCTTTTGACTGTTTAATGGAAAAGCACTTCTCATTAAACTGTCACTCACAGATCTGCGCTCGTGTGTGCGTGGAAGAAGAGAAAGAAAGAAAGATGTGAGCGGGTCATTATAATACAGCGTGAAAGGAGAAGAGAGAGGTTGTAAAAGGGGAGCGGAGAGACGGAGCGAGCGCGGGAGAGGTGCAGGAGAACAGACCATTACAACAATTAGTGTGCCATTTAAAAAGCTTTCCTTCACAGCTGTTTGATGTTCAAATGAAACAATAAGCCTCATGAGGCGATAAAAGAACAAATTTCCTCTTATTTTTGTTCGTATCAACGATTTGCTCTTATTATGTTAGTACACATTGATTTCTGGGATGCACCAATGCTTTCTTATTTTTGCTTTTCTCCTAGGTATGAGAACAGTTTATGAGAAAAAATCTTGTTTTCACATTTTAGTCATATATAATATATATTAGGGTCGTCAAAATTAACACAATAATAACGCGTTAACACAAATTTGTTTTAACGCCACTATTTTTTTTTACCGCATTAATGCAACTTGCAATTTTTAGGTTGTAGCGGGCTCAGTTTTAAAGCTAGAAAACCGAAGGAATCCATCGATACCAACAATGTCATACTAGCTTATCGGGAAGGAAGGCGAGGAAAAACTGGCATGACCATTTTCAAAGGGGTCCCTTGACCTCTGACCTCAAGATATGTGAATGAAAATGGGTTCTATTGGTACCCACAAGTCTCCCCTTTACAGACATGCCCACTTTATGATAATCACAAGCAGTTTGGGGCAAGTCATAGTCGAGTCAGCACACTGACACACTGACAGCTGTTGTTGCCTGTTGGGCTTCAGTTTGCCATGTTCTGATTTGAGCATATTTTTTAGCAGTACTGTGAGGGTTTCTGGACAAATATGCTTTCATAAAACATGGTATACATTACGTGGCTCCCACCCCGCCAAGCATACCATAATTGAGCGCTCATTTCTGAGGGGTGGGAGTCGTTTACATGCTGGAAGAAGATTAGAAGTTAGTGGGTTGCAGGGCGGGGCTCTTAGCTGGGGCGGGGACCTGGTTAGCTCCAGAGTGTTTGACTGTTTCTCAGCAAGATGGAAGAGGCTGGTGGGAGCTTCACTGTGCTGGACCGGCAGCCCCCCACTATCACATGAGCCGGTCCAAAGTCAGCACACTCAGACTTAAGAAATCTCACAGTCACCTGCACCAACTGCCATGTTGTGTGTAGCTATATAAGTCAACACTGTTCAATACAGAGATTTAGACCCTGTAATTCTGTGAATGAGCATTGGTGTGTATAAAATGTACAAGTCTGTCTCACTCACACATCATTGAGTCCGTCTTTCTCTGCCTCGACAGTGTCTGTTTAACAGCCTTTCTATTCATGTGAATGGTGAATAGGGGAATTCAATGGGTTATATTCACAAGTGAAAGTAAAAGCGTTAATTCGCCTGTTAAGTGCTGTTATGTGAGGGCTGTATTGGACTCTGTTGGTGGAGAGAGACTTAACCACAAATCCAAGTTGTCAATTAGCAGAACAATCTTAGCTGTGGGTCCATCTTTACCTCATAAACTGTTTGTGTAAGCAATGACACAATTTCTCTGTAAACAGCACTAATCTTACTCATGCGCCCCCATTTATATACTTTAAACATCATTTCATACACATTTCGGTTGTGGTGTTTTTTTTTCTGTTCCATTCTTCAGCCATCTGCCCCACTACATAAGTTGTTTTAGAGATTGTGGATACAAGTGAATAGAAAGCAGGTGACACCGTTCACTAGAAGAAGAGGAGCTCAACAAACTCAGCTTTATTTTGGAGGGTCGTGTCTAGAAAGAAACCTGCAAATTGCGAAAACTTGCAAACACTCTCTTAAGACTCGCTGCCCGACAACCTATCCCGATTTTAACCAGTCAAAGTCGATGTCTAACCTTAACTATCTTGCAAGAGTTTCGCAATATTACCTTCTAGACACGTTTTGGAGGCTGAGCAGCACGACTGACAGAGACTACGTTCCAAATTGCGTACTTTTCTTTTAACTTTTAGTACATACTGCAGCTGCACTTACAAAGTACATACTGTAGCATGCAGTATGCATACAATTGGGTCACTACTACTACTTCATCGTAACATTTCGCCTTGAACTTTGACTTTCTGTGCAGAGAATTGTGGGTCAGAATAGCCAGAAAAGCATGCTGGCTTGCATACTGCAAAATGTGACCGGATGTAGTAAGACATCTTGATATTTTGGCATACTGCGTTTGACATACTAGTTTTAGGACATACTAAATATTATTCTGACATACTAAATAGTATGGTAGTATGGGTATTGGAACGCACAGAGAGAGAATATGTCAGAGTATAAACCCAATGGAGGGACTACATCCCCCAGCATGCCTACTGTAGGAGGGTCCGTAGGATCCTAGAGAAGCAGCTGGTGAAGAAGCTGTTGAGATGTTCTGCTTCCAGTAATTCTACTGCAAACCTGACTGGGGAAATGGATGGATGGATGGATGGCTTTTCTCTTTATTTAAGTTGAGCAGTGGACTGCTCACCCAAATATAAGGGTAATAGAGGTCACAGAGATTGTTGAGACAGATAGATCAGCCCAGTGTTTTCTGCGCTTTCTCACAGCAATGGTATGCTTGTGTGTGCGCGTGTGTTTAAGAGTCACAACCCATTAGTCTTGATGGAGTGGGGCAGCAGTAGGGGGTCACACCAAGAGACCAACTGTGTTTATTGGGAGTTGGGTTTAGTCATTGTTACAGTAGGAGAAAACATTGGTCTGTGTGGTTATGTATGTTTGTTTGTCCTTGTTGTATTGGTAAAACTTCTTAATGAGGTCTTTTAAAAGTTACAGAAAGATCAGATTTTTTCAGCTTTTTCTCCGTTCTATCTCCCCATATCTTTATTTCCTAGTCTTTTTTTCTTACTAGATTAAATGGCACCTTCACTAGACTGAGCTTAGAGTACTGACTGCCTGGCCACCTGGTATGGACGCTGACTATTGGACTGTATGGTCGACTTATTGACCGGCAAACTGACCAGCTGAATGACTAAGTGACTACTAAACGCCCCTTGCAGAAGCAATTCTTCACTGACCATTTGTCTTTTGTCTGTTTTATTACGGCACCATAAAACTGTGGAGTGAGAGAAGAGCCCTAAAACGCTGGAGCTGTAAATAGAGAAGCTGTGTGTATGTGTGTGTGTGTTAGAAAGACGGAGAGAGAGAGAGTGAGAGAGAGAGATGCCTCATTAAATCCTTTGTATTTCATCCAGAGCCTTGTTCTGAGGCCGTCCAGAGCTATAAAGAGGAGAAAGAGGCAGATGGAAAGGAAGAAAACATAAATGGTTGAGCTACAGTGATCTTTTCCATTCTCATCGACCTTTCTCTTGTCATTAAATCTGAAAAATCTACCATTATCTCAGAAAAAAATGCATTGCTTGTTAGACATAGAAAATGCTAAAGGGAAACAGAGAGGATTGAAAGTGGGAGGGAGAACATCAGAGAGTTAAGAGAGAAAATGTGTAGAGCGAAGAAGCA
Source organism: Sebastiscus albofasciatus (assembly GCA_916701655.1). NCBI lineage: Eukaryota > Metazoa > Chordata > Actinopteri > Perciformes > Sebastidae > Sebastiscus > Sebastiscus albofasciatus. The sequence continues at coordinate 55,673 of CAKAOI010043591.1, read as the reverse complement.
GACACAGTTTTGAGACACTGATTGAGAAAGAGAAAAAGGGTTTAAATCATCCAAATTTAATGTATAATGTAGTTAAGTAGAGGTCTCAAAACTTCTAATAACGTTTCACTTTGATGCACTAAATCGAATGGTGAAATATGTGTATACTATATAAATTCCACAGTACTGTATATGACACACAGCATCATTTTCTCTGTACCATTTTTTACGGTGTCCATTTCAGAGCTTTGCATTAGCTGTGTTACATCTAAAATACTCTTTTGTTTTGTTTGTCTGTTTTGGTTAAATGGTCCGCAACACAAGTATGGGTTGATGATAAAAACAGTGTGAACAGATTTCTTTGGGAAACCATTCAGTTAGTCCTCGTCTTTGAAGCCTTTTGTCTTGTAAAAGTGAAATGTACTGTTTGAAATAACGCTTAAATCTCACCTTTTATGTGGTTTGTCTAAGTATGTTTTCAAGTGCAGCATCTTCATCTCTTTTGTGGCAAGATGGATTGGGTTTATTACTGCTCGTTGTTGCCGGCGGTGCAGGAACAACAACTTCTACTGGGGTTGGCTCTGTCAACCACTGAGAATGATTCCTCCACAGCCCACAGGGGCATCAATGAGCCAATTACAGCCACACCCTGTTTGGACAAGGCTCCAAAGGGTGAGAGTTTTGCTTTGGTGGAAGTGTTTTAAGTATGCTTGGCTGTTACAGCCCTCTCTCCTAAAAGATTCCGTTCCCCTACTACTACTAACTAAACTGCATCCTCAATTAAGTTTGGTTTGTATTGTCTTTGACGTATCACAAATACATTTGTAATAGTCCGCGGAAGGCAAGTGACGTAGTACAATGAACGACATGCCGAACAGGTGACGTGGTAGATTGAGAGACCGTTAATGAACGTTACATGGTATAATAATATTACTGAAAGTTACGTGGTATAATAACGAGTATAACGATCAAGACAGTCCACTATGGGCGGGTGGAAGGGTTGGTGAATGGGTCAAACAAACAGATACAGGACTTTCCCCCAGCAGATCATGTGAAACTAAAACTATTTTTAGGAGACCGGGTTGGCTATTACCAGAGAAAAAGCTTTAAGGTTGAGTACTAAGTAATTGGTTTGGCAATGTACGTCTAGTTAACATCTACACCTTGGCTGCGTCCCTAAATTTTGATGCCTCACACAGAGTAGATGAGACAGTCCCAAACAAGTCATACTGCAATATAACACACCATTAATAAAGTCTTGAGTATGCAGGGTGTTCAAAAATACTGCTAAGCACAGCAATGCATGCTCACACACCACCAACATGGTCAGACCAGGATCAGTGGTCCCGTATAACGATAGCAAACAGCAGACTTTCCTAATCAACACTTCTCTCTCTCTTTCACACACTATAGCTACACAGGTTCCCAGTATTATTCTTTTAATCCGTTATCACCGCTCTGTCCTGGCTGAGCTCTTCATAACAGACAAATTAGAGAGTGAGAAAGGATGAAATATATCAGAGAGAGGGACACGAGGGGTAAGAAGAGTTAAACATGGAGATACATGGTGGAGCGGAGGAGGTAGAGGAGGAACATCACGGAGAGGCGATGATGAAAAACAAGTAAACACATGTAGAATAATGATTAGAAAGAAAGGAGAAGGACCGAGTGAGTAGTTAGGGAGGAAATGTATGTATGCACATGTGTGTTAATGTTTGTGTGTGAGAGAGAGGGAGATGTATGGCGTGTTGCTCCACAGCTTATCGGCTAATCAACAAAACACTAAAACCAAACTAAAACCAAAAGTTAGAGCTGTTAAAAAACATTTTGACTTCAGTAACAAATGATATGCAGTTGATAGATATTGGTCTTGTTTTTAATAATGCAGTCATGTCAATAAGAGCTTTCTAATTGTTTTTGTATTTGAATTATGTGCTTTGATTTGTTTGGTGGGAATCATTCCTGCTCTTGTGGTCAAACAAATAACTCTGTTGCGTCATACTGAATTAAAGACGGTCGATCATTTGGGCAGACAGTTATTGACACTGAGCTTGTTCAGCTGTTTGACTGTAGTTCAGCTCATAAATCTTACAAATAAATCTGATTTCCAGACAACAATAGTGTTGTTGCTCATACTGTATCTGTTCTTATTGTTCAGTCACGGCGCCCGTCAGCAATATTAGATGATCTTTGAGTCGTTGACCCAGATCTCCGTTTGACGGATTAATGATCAGACATGATCACTCATGTCCCCTGTTAGCAAGCTAAAGGTGACCTGACACCAGCGCATGTTACACTCCCATGGTCGCGTGTGTATGTGTGTGTTTCTTTCTGTGTGCACTCCGAGACAGTGCACATTTTTTCTGTAATGTGCTCAGTGAAGCTCGTATGATGGCATTATAACACCATAAGAGTGTCTGCTTAGCTGTCTTCCTCTTTCCGTGTCATCAAGCCATGCAATGCCACATGACAACGCTACACACTTTTGAATTTGTGTGTGTGTGTGTGTTTGTGTGTGTGTCAGTGGTGTGTATGTGTGTTTGGTGTCTGTTAACACACTTTAGTAGGTCTGGGAAATGAAACAGCTGTCGACCCCCCTTATCTCCTCCACCCATCTCAGACGCTGTCCATCAACCAGCGCTCCTCAATCAATTAGCGTCCACTAATATCTGTATATGTGTGTGTGTGTGTGTGTGTTGGGGAGGGGGGGGGGTAGAGGTGGATGCGGTCAACCATCTCATTGAAGCGGCAGCTCCAAATCAAATTTGCGGGCCAGAGTAGCATCCCCTCATTTCCCTTTCTCATCTGTCCATGCTCAGCACACACACACACACACACACGGATACAGAAACACAGTCGGCATGTTGGATAAAGACATACAAGTACACATGTGCATCCACGTTCAATATATACACACACATACAAGCAGGCACACACACACACACACCTGAGTCCAAAATCTGGTTATTTCCTCATGGTAGATTATTATGGTAATCTGAGGACTCCAGGTGTGAAATCTACCAGCTGCAGGAAATAGGATTTGGAAGCAATTCCATCCCTCCATCCATCTACTCACCCATCCATCTATCATCCATCTATCCATCCATCCATCCAGCCATCCATCCATACCCAGCCATCAATTTTCTGTCTTTGCACACACGTTCAACCTTACTGTCTTCTATTCATTCATTTTATCCGCGTTTATCAACCCTCCCCACATCACAGTTTTGTCCATCCATCCTTCCATCCCTCCATCCTGTCAGCCAGCGATCCATCTGTCTATCCTTCCTCTCAGAACCAGACTGAGGAAATAGGATTTCCTCCAGAATGCAACTGTGTATTCCTCCCTTTCCCTCAATCCTCCACCCATTCACATGTCCCTCTATCTCTGCCAGACGGCAAAAATAGGATTTTCCCTGGAAGTAACTGGAATTATTATATCACTCCCTCCCTTCTGGTCCTCGCTCACTCTTCCTCCCTCTTTCCTATAAATAAATATGTAACTACGACTGTGCGTTCCCTGGTAACTCCCTCCTCAATTCACACATCATCAAAGTGATGGTAATCCTCGAGTTTGTCATTTTAAAATTTTGGTTTCTGTAGGTGGAGTTATTTTCAGTGTCTGCAATTACAGCTCACATTTACAGTACTTCCCACTACTTCTTGTATTTATTCCAAAACAAACTCATGGCTTCCTGTATGCCACAGGATGAATCACCATTGTGTTATACCACAATGAATGAAGCAATATGTACTTTCATTCATGTGCATATTCACTGATGAGGGCAAAACAGGACGACACCCAACAACCCATGCCTGCTTCCCTGCTTCAGCCATTTCTTGTTTCTACTTTCTCTCTAATCAGGTCGTGTTCAGACCAACAATAGTGCCGTATTAAAAACCTTGATTAGTGCGTTTACATGCACTTAAGCAACGTATCGTCATACGGTTTGTGGGATATCTTACGAAAAGTTATTCCTCATTTGTTTTCCAACGAATGTTCAGCAACACATGACGCACGATGCAATTTCCACTCCAGTCTTTTCAAAATAAACTTCAGCTTTCACAGGAAACAACTTGGTTAGGTTTAGACAACAAAACAACTTAGTTAGGTTTGGTAAAAGATCATGGTTTGGGTTAAAATAACTGTCGACAAATGAATCAACCTTTAACCTTGTGGATGTTTTACTAAACTGGACTCATTTTTATTCCATCTTTTTACTGGTACCCATAGCAGCACTCCCACACCAACACAGCCTTTTTGTTTATTTATTTCCAATCTTATCATGGCCTATAGTCCAATATTCCTCTCAATCTCCTGCACCTCTGCACCGCCTCCTTTTTCTTAAATTATGTGCAGATACAGCAGAGACCAGCCATGTCTCCAGCCCTCGGTTCTGCCAACCTTCCATCCCGCCTCACTCCTCCTACCGTCAATCCTCCCAATCCTGTAAGTACGGCTGCATAAAGGTCAAAATACGTTCCGTCTCAGTCCCCTATAGCAGACGGAAATGTCACCCGCACTGTATATGAGCTTTAGGAAAGCTTGGAAATGAGCTGTGTGAACAGTGCAGGCTCAATGGGAGTCCTCGCTGTGTGTGTGAGTGTGTGAGTGTGTGCGTGTGTGTTTCCTTTCTTGCTTTCGGTCATGCACATTGGTTGTCGTCAACCCGAACATGATCTTTGCGTCTAATACTCCCCAGGTAAATTTAATCAAGCTTAAAACAGTTTTGAATTATCCGTGTTAAATTTCCTTATCGACCCCCTGCTGTGGAGTAAACCTGATTGTGTATGTGTGTGTGTTTATGTGTGTAATTGAGCATTGTTTCCCTTAATTACAAGCTTAGACAACAGCCAGATCACTTCAAGGTGTTTAGTCAATATTAGCATACAGAGGGTATTGAGGAAGTGGGATACAAGCTGTCTCTCTCCTCCGTATAAATATAAACAAATGAATGAATGAATGTAGGTAATAAGGAAGAAGGGGAGGAAGGAAGTAAGGAAGGAAATAGCAGAGCTAGAATGTATACGAGGAAGAAGAAAGAGAAAATATGGGCTGGAAAGGCCTTTACACTACGGGGGCTTTTTTTCTTTCGTGCAATTAATTTGCACGTCAATATATTTTTTCGAACTGTTGTTTTCGTCATGAATACTGTCAGATAGTACGCAAATATTCCACGGCGAAAAGGCGTGAGTTGAGGAGATTGCAACCAACTGAAGCCTCTCCTGTGTGCCAAGCGTGTAGTGTGTGTATATGTGGGAAGTGAGAGGTGAAGCAAGAAAGAGAGAGCGGCGGCGACGACGGCAGCGAGTAACGTTATCGACTCCGGCCCAAGCAAGAAAAGTTAAAAGAGTTTGGTTTGTCCGTTCTGGGCTACTGTAGAAACATGGCGGTGCAACGTGACGTACTCCATGGAGAGGACCCGCTCCCTATGTAGTTACTAAAGGCTCATTCTAAGGTAACGTAAACACAACAACTCTTATTATCGGGTGATTCTACACTAAAGAATACATACTTATTAATATTATATTACATTTCTGCCAATAGATCCCCCGTAAAAGTTACGCACTGTTCCTTTAAGAAGTTAGTATGCCTCCTATAAGACAATGGGACGAGTTGGAAAGGGTGATGTGGAGGGTATGAATGGAGGAAAGAAAAAAAGTGAAGTAAAGAAAGAGGAGGGGAAGACGGATAAGCTGTATGCTGTAACATGACACACACACACACACACACACACACACACTAACGCAGTCTGTGTAATCAGTCCTCTGAGGGGTTAGAGGCCATTTTATCAGTGTCAGGTATCCTGACCCGTCGTCTTATCAATGATCAGAAACCACTCTGTCTCCGCATTTGTGAGTGTTGGTGTTGTGTGTGTGATTAAGCCGTTACTGATAATCCTATCAGTGTGTGTCATCTAAGACAACAAGGGATTCCCCCGCCAAGAAAAAAACAAAACACTGTTATTGTGTTCTCCAAGGGATCCACTCCTCAAACATCTCCCTCAGGCCGCTGTTATTGATAATGTCATTATTAACAGTGAAGGATGTGAGCAGCCTGTCATTGAAAGCATATGTATGTATGTGTGTGTGTGTACTACATACTGGTGACCAGTGACCCGTGCTTCACTGTACTCCCAGTGTTACAGTTGAGTGACTTGCCCGTAAACAGGTCTGTCTTTTGTTTCTCTTTAACAATACCGCCATACAGATGACTGTACTGTCTGCAATGGGAAGGTAGTGGCTCGTGAAAACTGTGTGTGTGTTTCCCATACACTAAAGTACAGTTAGTTCCAATTACTGGGAACTCTGATGCTGGAGCCTTAAATAGAGAAGAATGGTGCGACTAATGAAGTGATCTGAAGTTAGAATAATAAAAGAAACAATGGAGGAGGATGGGTGTGAAGGGGGGTTTCTATCCTCTCCCTCCTCCCCCACCTCTCTTTTCACTATAAACTGTCTTGTCTTGTCAGACAGTGACTGATGGTGCTAAACGTAGTACCTCAGCTGTCACACCCAAACTATGCAACTGTAAAATGTCAATACAAGAGGAAAAGGGAAAACAAATCCCTGTAATCAGACTGATGTTCTGACTTAGTGCATCAGAGTGTTGTTCTGCCAGGATCATAAAAACCTTAAAGGGTAACTTTGGGATTTTTCAACCTGGACCCTATTTTCCTGTGTTTTTATGTCTAAGTGACTAATCGGGACAAACATTTTTGAAATTGTTCCAGTATTGAGGGAGAACGCTGTAACCAGCAACTTCAAAAGGCAAGTGAGATAGAAAAAGAAGAAACACTTATTAATTTAGTCACATTCTAGTCATTTGTATCCTTCATAGTTGTAGTCCAGATTTAGCCAACGAAAAGTCATTTGATTTTAGTCAAAATGTTTTCTCTCTTGACATTATCAGCTATTTATTTTTTTTATTCAGTCTTAGTCCTGTTTAGTCATCAGATTATATTGAACATTTCTGTCATTTTAGTCAACTTATTTGAAATAAAAGTTTATCTTTTCATTATCTGATGAAAAATAGGTTGAATGATTCAGAGTCCTCCTGACGGCGTTCATTAATGATGCACGGTTCAGTCGCACCCACCAGTCTGTTATTCGAGCCAGTCCGCTCACCCAAGATGTAAAAATATGCGCTACTCAACCACCTGAACCCAACCCGACCCGCAAACCGCAAACCTTATGCATTATAGTAGCAAAATTGTCAGGATTGAAGTGTGAGATAAGAAGGACAGAGATGGACTGAGCGCCGCCGCCTCATCTTAGTCATGGAAAAGAAGGTCATTGACGAACATATTTCATCATAGTTTTCGTTAACAATATTAACACTGAAGACAATAAAGGTGGCCATCAAATTCAAAGACCTCATCCACATTGTCAAAATCATCTATATTCAGCCATGACATTTAAAAGCTTTTAGATACTAACACTAAGCTACGCTTTCTGTACTCCAACACAACAAACTCTGCCCGGTTTCCACCATGGATGTATTCCACTATTCCACCGTTGTCTTCCAGCAACACGTCATCTCGCCAGATTTCAGAACAAGATTTCTGCTTGAGCGAGACTCTTTCCATAATCTCAGAATAACAATCAGAGCCTGTCATGGCAAAAACAAGCACTTTTAGGATGTAATTGACGGTGCCAGCTTGCCCCAATAGCACCATATTGAAGCATGTGAGCAGCTGCCGTCTGCGGCGCTCTCCCTCGATGCTGGACCTATTTCAGAAATTGTAGTAAATTAGAGACGAAACATGGGAAAATAGGGTCCAGGTTGAAAAGTACTGATGTTGCCCTTTAAATAACTAGAGCTGTGCCAGTTCATGAAAGCTTTTTGCTTGTTTTCTGTTTGCCACTCTAAGTGTTCGATCAAAGAAAACAAGGTTGGACAACTTATCGTCCGCCATGTTGGAGGAGTCAAGGTGGACATACCTTTTTAGATTAGCTGACCTTCATGGTGGGACAAAAAGCCGGGGGGAGGAGAAAGGCTTTTGTAAGTGCAGGAATTCTTAGAAGGACAAGAGAAAATACAGAAAATACAATATTACATTTACTGTACAGGTTAGCACACACGTAGCTGCATCTCCCAGTGTGTAAAAAAAACAGCTTATCAGTTCAACATGGAAGTGATGAAGAGAGAGAGACAGGGTGTCTGCACTTATCAGTCCCAGTTGTTGTTCACAACTTGATCCCACTCCCACCACTCCTTTGAAAGCACATTGCCTCTAGTTGTAGTCATCATGGAGGTGATTGGTGTGGTTGAGTGGTTCACCTTGAAAGATCTGGGGTCTCATTTATAAAACACTGCGTAGGATCCATACTAGAATATTATATTTATACTTCATCTTCAAAAATTCGATCGGACCTGACGTAGTGGTCACACAAACTGAATATGATCTCTAGTGCAGCGCAAAAACACAAATAGTGACCGCTTTACATGAAAAACGTATAAAAACTAGGGTCCCACTAGCTGTCCCGAATACCATTTTTTGAACTTCGAAGCTTCGGTGAGAAATATTCTAAGGTATTTAAAGCTTCACGGTGCTGTCTGTCTGTCTCCATATCCCCCGTTTCAATGCTACTGCCACACTACACGCACGCACCTCTACACACAACAAACAGTGATATCCAACTGAGAATAACTAATTATAATTCATGTTGAATATGAATAATGAATAATGTTGTTGGATTATTCCTTATTTCTTGGGCTACTTTGGGATTTATACTTTATTATTACATCCATCCATCCATTATCTGTAACCCGCTTATCCTATTCAGGGTTGCGGGGGTGCTGGAGCCGATCCCAGCTGACACTGAGCGAAGGCGGGGTACATCCTGGACAGGTCGACAGACTATCACAGGGCTGACACATAGAGACAGACAACCATTCACGCTCACATTCACACCTACCTTAGAGTCAACAATTAACCTGCATGTCTTTGGACTGTGGGAGGAAACCGGAGTACCTGGAGAAAACCCACGCTAACACAGGGAGAACATGCAAACTCCACACAGAAGGGCCCCAAGCCAGGTTTGAACCTGCAACCCTCTTGCTGTGAGGGGAGTGCTAACCACTGCACCACCGTCCAGCCCTTTTATCATTGCATACTTACTATATATATAAAAATAAAACAAAAAAACAAAGCATTCGAATACTGATTTGGAGGTCGATTACCATGGCAACGGTCGATGCTTCTTTGAAGCCCTTATGAAAACTGTATTCATTTGTAACTAGACATACAAGCAATGTAAACTCTTAGAAAGGTCATTTTGACAAACCCACAACAAAGCTCAATGACCATTCATCTTATAGACTTACAGTGTGGTCACTGTTTCATTTTAACTGTGTCAAACAACAGCTGTGAGAACGTACATCGAATTCAACATCTAGTCTTAAAGATAATTAACACTTATTTTATGAGCCCACGTTTAATTGCGGTCCACTTGAAAAAGACTTTGATACCTATACTCCAAAAGCACAGTAACATTTCAATTACAAGACTCTGATGAGTAGTTACAAAGTCAGTTTGACATCTTTGCCGTACCTGTCATTTCCCCTCTGAGGAACACTAAGCTGCTAACTGCTAAAAACTGCCAACTGCTGCTGCTGCTGCTGCTGCGCTACCAGCGGAGTCAGAGAGGACATCCTTATCTACAACCACACAGAGAGAAAGAGAGAGAAGAAACAGAGGCGAGGCGCAAGGGGGTAAAAATATGGAGAGAGAGAAAGCAGTAAATGAGAAAGTCAGACAGAGGGGAGACAAGAAAATACTACAGGACGAAAGCAGAAAAAGTGTAAAAGAGAGCTCGATGATAGAGAGAACAAAAGAGGAAAAGAGACACACAGCAGATATGGAGAGATAAGAGAGAAAGCCGGACAATAACGTTATTAGAAAGAGCAGACATTTTTCACCGACTCGGCTCAGCTCTCTGACAGCCCACTGCCATCCCCGGACACCGCTTGTTTGTATGTGTCGATGTATCAGTGAACGCCTGCCTGTGCTTGTTTGTGTGTGTGTGTGTTTGCTGTGTATATATTTGTCTCTCTCTAGCACCTCTGTGTCCTTGCTAATAGCTGAGTGGACTCCCTGCAGTCTCCACAGGCTGCACTGTGATTATCACCACTTAGTTGTGCACCCACACAGACACATGCACATGGATATCGTATGATATGTCCACCACACTCACAACTATATCTGTGTTGTCAGCTCCACGCGTGTGCTTCTCTTTACACGTTCATCTGTGCATGTGTGTAAATCTCCGATCCGTGTGTTTATAACTGAACTATGTGTGTGTCAGTGTGTGTGTGTGTGTGTGTGTGTGAGCTCTGCTCCAGCAGTAAATGAGTATGTCAGTGCAGCCCATGTTAACCGTTGACACACTAATTTACTGTGGCTTCCCGTAAGACCTGCTCAGTAATATGGCTTATTGATGAGGCCACAGGGAGTGTGCGTATGCGTGTGTTGCATGTGTGTCCGTTTGCATTACCGAGTGTTTCCAGTGCTTGTGTACCCGCGCCGGAGATGAAATATGTGCCGCGCGCCAGATAAATATGGTCAGTCCACGGGTGATGTATGCACGCACACATAAATATTTACCCTCTGTGTGTGCGAATGTGTAACTGTTAGCTTTGATAGCTGTGGCTCAGGTGAAAAGTGAAACTATTTTGTATGTAATTATGTAGAATATTGTTTTTCCAATGATTAGATTTTTCTGACTCTGCTTTTGCTCTCAATGTATGTCATTAGAAGAGACGAGGAAACATAATCGGCGAGCTGGGAGGGATCATGAACAGGAAATTGGACGGTGGTGAAAAACTGGACAAAATGCAGCAACCGCAGCGTCCCCCGGGGTCCTGGAGGTGCCAACAGGTCAACGCGAACCAGGTAAAACACACCAAAGAGAGCGTCCAGCTTCACTCAGACATCTTTTAACTCCCCGACTTGCAAACACACACACAAACATTTATTCATGGGCACACACACACACACACACACACACACACACACACACACACGTATGCATGTGTGCAGAAGTGAGGAGAGGTTGATGGATGCGGAGCTGCTGGTCCCTCTGAGATCACCACATTCTCCATGTGCCATTAACCTCGGAGATGGATGGAGGAAGGGAGGCGGTGGGTGAAGTGGTAATCAGGAGGATCGGGAAGGAATCTCGGCGGGCCGGTAACATTTTCGTGATTACTTTGGATGTGCTAACATTACTGAGCCTCATTGCAGCTTGAACCCACATACACAGACACACACACGCATGCACTTTGTTAAGGGGAGACACCCCAGGTGAATAGGGTAAATAAATGAATAGATATCATCATAAAACTTCCCCAGTTGATTACTTACATTAAGACAATTCTTTTTTGTATTACGAGTTTTTTAAAATGTTATGTTTAAATATGTAAATGAGGCATTATCTTTATTTAATATGTGCTAATTTGCATAATTTTCCAGAACAGAAATCTGAACATTGGATAAAGCCAGGTTCAAAATTCTTGTTTAATTTTGTTGATACATTAGAGTAAAAGCTTTTTATATTTTTTTATCACTCCATAAATCAGAAAATACTGTCAACAGCCATAAAAAAATCTATATTTGCCATGTTTTTAGGAATAAAATGTTCTATAAATCTGGGTATGAATGACATATGAACACACCCGTCTGTAAAAACCTTCAGAATATAGATAGGAATGAAACGGGAAAGTTTGGTGTAGGTAAGTGCTACTGAAGTGGAGATTTCTGGCTCAGAGTCTGAGAAAAAACTCATTTGAGAAAAACAGTCTTTAAAGATATGGATTGCAAAATTCCATACAATTTGTAAGACACTATACGGGTGAAAAGGGTAAAAAAAATAACTAATAGATATCACCATGAAACTTCCCCAGTATATTACTCACATTAAGACAATTGTTTTTTGTATTACAAGTTTTCTGAAATGTTATGTTTAATTATGCAAATGAGGAATTATCTAATGGTAACTTTTGGTGAATTGAGGAGAAATCTACAGATGCAAATAGACAAAGTAGTAATATAATGGGTGATGGATGTTTTCTTTCCATTAGTCTGAAAGAAGACATGTTATGGAAGCAAAATAGCCCAAAATCACAATATTAACCAGTGCGTGAAGAGCTACATTTTTGCCTGGGGTGCCTCGCATCATCAGCACAAGTTGCAAATGTGGTAATGTTGTTATTATGTCACATTTAATACTAATTTTAATTTTATCCCTAGCTCTCTGCTGAGCAATCGTTCCATATTACTTACATTATAATCCCAGGAATCCTTAGAAACTGATATTGTGATGAACAAGGTGAAGGAGACCAGTGACTTCCTGCAAAGACTCCTCAGGTTTTAAATAGCACAGTTTCTGTTATGGTGGCAAGATTTGATTTGAGGTGACTTTCAATATAAGTTCAGAGTGGACTTTGGATTTGAAGTCATGTTTTCAGTTACTACGGTAGTTTTTAAGTTTTCAATTCAGTGTCAACATGTTGTTTTGGGGTCAAACAGAGCCTTTTATTGGTTTGTGTTTTGTTTCCAACAGCCAGGGCTGACCTTATTTTCAGGGGCTTTCAGAGGAGATTTGCTTTGGGGGGTTTGGGGGATATTGCTGATTTTTTTTTTTTGAAAACTGAAAAAGAATAACGGGTTCATACGTGGGGGGTCACTCAAGTCTCAGAGCAGTTGGTCTGCATCGCTTAACTCCCCAAAGTGACTCCCACTTGGCCCCCGGAGGGACAGAAAGGGGAAAAGGGAGTGGAGAGTGGCGATGTGTGGAGAGAAGAGAGGAAATGAAATGAAAAGGAGGGTTAAAGGAAAGAAAACAGAAAATGTGGTATGAAATAAAGTATGAGTGAACAAGGAAGGAAAACTTAGAAATGAACAGGTGGCAAAAATGACAGATAGACAACAGAGATAGTGGAAAAAAACACACTTCTTAATCAACAAAACAAAACATTGAATGCATAAAGTCATCCATCAAACGTCCTGACCAGGAGAGAGAGGTGGAGGCTGCAGTGTGTCTGCGAGGTGAGGACAGGACCAGTAGGGCTTGTCGACAGGCCAGCAGACAAGTTCTTCCCCTGACGCAGAGCGAGGATCACCTTACTCTCCACTGGCTTCACAGCTCTGTTGAAACACACACACACTCTCAAAAATGTTTTCATATGAAGGCGTTTGGGTTTTACTTCTCTCCATTCAATGACTGAACCAAGTAGTGTCAGGTGAGGCTCGATCTCGGGATCCATCGGTCTGATGGCGATTTAGCCTGTGAAGGAAAGGGGCTATATTTTCTGGGTTCTGGTGTAGCAAGCGGATATCAGGGTCAAGACTTCCTCTTCTGTGCGTTGCTCATTGTTTACAGTCCAATTAGCAACTTAAGACGCAAGACTGGAGTTGGAGTTGAGAGATGACGTCTATGACCAAGTTATTTCACAAGCAGCCAGTCTACAGGCCAAGTTTAAGCCAATAAAAAGCTAAATCATCATCAGACGATAGAAGGGTGAGTTCGGGAAATTGCATTTTGGCCAATGCATTTCACTTCTTTTGCTCTCCACACAAACTGTTTACCTGCATTCAACCAAAGCCGGCTCAAACGTGATTGGTCAATACTACTCGGACTACAAACGGATTACAAACGTAAACCAGAACGCTTCCGATACCAAAATCTGATATGAGTGCAGAATCTGTTTACAGAGATTAGTTAAGGTTCAACTGGAGAAATAAAGCCGGGTTTCCACCAAGAAGTTCCTGGTAATTTTAGTACCTCAAAAGGTTCCAAGTTTCGGGGGAAAGTTCTTTCAGTCAAAAAAGGGCTTAAATCCAACTTTGGCACATGGGGGGTCATGCAGCCTGTCAAAGATCTATCAGTTAATAGCAAGACTGTAGATGAAGAGATGACCATCCAACCTACGAGTAGAATATCAGCTTCGTCATCCGGCCGAACGCATATCTGTAATGCCAAGTTAAGATATTTGACGAGAGTGGCATCACATAAACAGAGCCCTGTGAGGTAGAAACACTGTCTGTGAGCACCAGCAGCTTTTCTGTCCATTTCCCTAAAATGGACTCTTAGTGATGTCAGTGGTGACTTCTGGGAAACCCAGTCCGCAGCTTGGCAGGCAGAAAAGGTGTCATGGATTAGCATATCCTAGTTTCACGACATATTGTTACAAGTTGTGCAGAAGAATGGGTGAAGGGACGGTCCAGAAGGCTCGGGTCCATGTGGGTTGGTGTGAATTCAGAATGATTCACTGAGGTTACTGCTGACTCTTCCTGTCCAAAGTCTCCCTGCCAACTGGTGGTTTCTTGTGCATTGAAAATACTTTTTTTTTTACATTCAGCATACTCTCTTCCCGTGTGAGAAAAAAACTTGAACTACAATCTTACTCTATTTTCATTACTGCACTTCAGTTGAAGCTCTGAAATGCATCTCTGTGGATTCCATCATGTAGCATTTAGGGGGATCTCTTGGCAGAAATGGAATATATTAATAAGTATGTTTTCTTTAGTGTATAATCACCTGAAACTAAGAATTGTGTGTTTTCGTTGCCTCAGAATGAGCCGTTTATATCTACATACGGAGCGGGTCCTCTTCACGGAGCCGGCCGCCATGTTTCTACAGTAGCCCAGAATGGACAAACCGAAGACTGGCTCTCATGCAGTTTCACGTTTTCACATTTTCATGTTCCTTGGCCACCGTAGTTCTCCTACACGCTTGGCACACAGGAGACATTTCAGTTTTTTTGCAATCTGCAACCTCACGGCTAGATGACGCCAAATCCTACACACTGCACCTTTAAACACCATCATAAAATCTTGAGTTACTAAAAGTTTTTTTGCGCTTAGAAACTTGACATTTTCAAGATTAAAGGATTTAACGGTACCAGCAGCTACTGTATGTCCAACATGTCAGGTAGATTACTCACAGAGCGGTGCGTCGACCTGTTCTCTAGTGGTCAAAATAAGACATTTCTAACAGCTCAAGTGGATGTTACATTAGCATGTGGTCGCTCTGTGCTCTCATGACTTGACAGATTCCAGTTGTCCGGGTTTAGTTTCAGTGGAAAGACCCAGGACGAGGGGAGCAAGAGGGCTGAGAGGGGACAGGTCACAGAGGTCGTACGACTAGAGGGACCCAAGGAATGAGTAGGGTGACTATCTCTTTCTCTCTCTCCCTCTCTCTCTCTCTCTCTCTCTCTCTCCGGACCTGTCATGGAAAAAAGAACTTAATACTTTCAGACCTCCAGAGATGTTAGGAAACATCTGAGTGACAGTTTGATGGTGTGTATCTGTGCCTGTGTGTGTGTCACATGTCACCGTCCTGAACTGAGACCAGTGATTCACCTGCCTGCTGGTAAATGTAGGCCCGTTGCAGTAAAACTAAAACTGATCAGGAGATGGAATGTAGCCGATCGATCAGGACCATGATTAGCGAAAACAGTATGTCGCTGCTTGTTCTCAGAAAAGCTTGTGTCAGAAAAGTTCAAGGAACTATAAATAATTGTCACATGATGTAAAGGAAAAAAAGCAATCGTGTGATTTTCTTGTCATAAAAAGAAAAATGAGGTTTGAAAGGGATTTTCTTCCCATGAGATAACTCGGTGCGCAACGTGATTTTTACTGAGCGGTCAATGGTGAGTTCAGCTGTGTCATTATGGCCTACAGTATGTGTGCAGCGTGCATCTGTGTGTGAATGTGGCAGGGTGTGTCCTGGGAAGGCAGCGCGGGAGCCAAGGTTTGGTTAGTTTTTCAGACCACAAGCTTTGGTGTTGCTGCAGGCCCTTAAACACACCTCCTCCTGATCCTCCCTGTAGCACTGAGAACGGTTTCAAACTGTAACTGTACAGAAATTCAGTCAATTTAAAATGCATTTTTTTCCCCATGAAATTATCCCCTAGCTATGGGTGTGTGTGTGTAAGCATCGTATTGCTGTCTATATCTTTCTCCCCTTATTTAGATTCTGTTCACCACTGACCCATGTGCCCTTGGTAGACAGCTTTTTGCCCTGGCCTGCAGGTGTGTGTGGGTGGATGGGTGGGGGTGTGTGTTTTTGTGTGTGTTTCATCCAAGCGCTACAGTAGGGCTGGGCAATATGACAATATACTGTATATTGTCAAAATGATATAAAAATGTCTATCGTATGTATTTTTCTATACCGTTTCTAATGTGATATGGGCTAGGCCTGTATTCCTTTATTTTATTTTATTTTCTATTATTTCACTTAAAGCAGCAGTAGGCAAGATTGGAGCAAATATGATTAAAAAAATAGATTTTTATAAAACGGTCACTATATCCTGACAGTAGTGCATGAGACAGGTAAGCTGAAAAAAAAAAATCGTCAATCATGTGCCTCTGTGTCCTTTAGTGCTCCGGCTTTCACAGACTGGAGGAAAACAAACCAATCACAGCCGAGCTGGAGTCTGCCGTCTCTGAGCAGCTGTCAATCACTCGTGAACTCCGATCAAACGGTCAAACTGGGCAGCGCTGATCAAATATGAATCAATATTATGTTACGTTAATGTCTATTTCTCAAATGTTTTCAGAAACATCTTGTAGTGTACTGTTTAGCTGAGAAAGTTTGTGCCCCGACAGCCATGTTGAGATCAGTTGAGGAAATACCAAGCCGGAGCAAACTTTGATGTTCTCAAGTTCTTAAAATGAGAAAATACTCCGTACTTTTAATTTTTTTTAATTCACACAGGAGTATACAAGAATAGGCTTTACCACGTGGTTATTTCATATAGACTATTTATTTATTGAATTACCAGAAAACATTGTGATTTATATCATTATTGAGAAATTAATATTAATATTATTATTCTATCAAGAACAGCTCTACCAAGAGCTCAACCATTATGACCACAATGGTTTCTCTGCATGACAAGTAAATCTGTGTTTTTCAAAATAAAATTCTGTTATTAATCTTCAAAGTAAATCACAGATTATTAGCGAAGCATTTTTGGTAATTGATTACGAAGTTACTCAACAGATTCCATTTTGATGAGTTTAAACGTGCACGTGTTTCCTCTGTGATGTTGTAAACCAGCACCAGGTTCCATTAAAAGCTCCCAGCTCTACTCCAAAGCTCATAAAGCTGTGCTGTGGGTCTCCTCTTTCCCTGTTTTCTGCCTTTCTCTTTTCCACCTCCCTCTATTCTATTTAATACCAGAGACAGAGAGAGAGAGAGACAGACAGAGAGAGAGAGAGAGATGGAGGGAGAGAGATGGAGGCAGAAAAGAGAGAAATAAAAGAGGCATGGAGAGAGAGTGTCTAGAGAAAGGAAAGGAAAGGCAGTGGAGGGAAATTGGAGAAATTAAGTCTAAATGAATGAGAGGGAGAGATATAGGAAGGAGAGAGAGAGAGAGAGAGAGAGAGATATGGAGAGAGAGAGAGATGGAGAGAGAGAGAAATGAGGTCTAA
Organism: Sebastiscus albofasciatus; assembly: GCA_916701655.1. NCBI lineage: Eukaryota > Metazoa > Chordata > Actinopteri > Perciformes > Sebastidae > Sebastiscus > Sebastiscus albofasciatus. The sequence goes on along the minus strand of CAKAOI010043591.1, from coordinate 38,250 downwards.
ATGAATGAGAGGGAGAGATATAGGAAGGTAAGAGAGGGTGAGGTAGAGAAAGAGAGAGAGGGAGAGAGAGACAGAGAGAGAGAGAGAGAGAGAGAGGCATATACTGAAGAGAGAGAGACATATACTGAGGAGAGAGAAAGAGAGAGAGGAGCGTGCATAGAAGCGCGTGTTTCAGCTCAGAAGCGCTCAGTCTGCAGGAGGAGAGCTCTGGAGAAGCTGCACGTTTATTCTCTCCTGATCAGTTTTTACGCACAGACGGACCGCCGGAGCGCCTCTTCCAGGAGATCTGGCGTTATCTTTTGCGCAAGAACGGACTGTTATCGAGGCAGCATATTAAAGGAGGATAATCGATGGGAACATATGTTTTTCTTTCTTAATCACACGTGCTTTTTACCAAGTAAATGCGCAACTGGGAAAACCAAGATTTTGGGGATATTTGATCGAGACGAAGAGGAATCACTCACTTTCTTTTCAGGTTTTTGAAAACTTAACAGTCGTCTGGACGTGTGTCTGTTAGTTTCAACCTGTGATTTCTACTTTCTTTCACATTTATTATTTCTAAAGAGTGTCAGCGAGGTTTTTTATTCCCACGCGTCTTGTGACTGACAGGGACTGTGCGCAACGCAATGGATTTTGAGGCTTTAAAGGTGTATTTAGAGTAGATATTGCGCTGATTTCAGATCAATTTGCGCAAATTAGTTTATTTTTTTTTAAAAGAAGAAGAAGAACACGTGGACATATAGTGCGCACATAGCAGTGTTTAACCCAGCACGATATTCCTGGAGAGCCCGGTGAACTGTGGTGGATTTTGGGCACTATACTTGTGTTGTGCTTCAAAGAAATAGAGAACTGTGGAAAAAAAAGGACTCTGGACTCTCAGATAAACAGAATAAACCCACAGAGGAGGAGAAGAGGTGGTGTTTTCTCCGTAAAGATGGATTTATTCCTCTGGCTCTGTGGATGTTTACTGGCTTCTCTGTTGCCTTCAGCGGTCCGAGCGGAGGAAGGAGGTGAGTTTGACACTTTCGCTGTCACACGTAGGTGTTAAACCGCTTCTTTTTTTGTTTTAACTAAAAGAAAATGATCTAAACCGCATGTTAAGGACAATACATACATATCGTTACATACAGTATCATCCACGTGATAGTTAAATGCAAGCCATCCGTAATGGGAGTATTCAGCAACAGAACAGAGAAAAGGAAAAACAAAACAATCAATACACAAACAGAAATATTGTCAAACTGAGTCCAAATATTGCAGAAAAGGGACCCCAAGATTCTTCCCATTTATGTTAAATTATTTGCTCGCAATTTCTCCATGTGGATAACTGAGACCAATCATGCAACCAGTTTCTGAAGCACGGTGGAGTTGGTGTCTTCCAGTCTTTGAGAAACCGCTTTTTTTTTTTAGAGAACATTTCCCCCAATCCACATCACAAGTATGGAGTCTATAAAACACATTACAGATAGGGGGTTTCGTTGAGCACATGTGGTGTTTTCCCAGCGTCAAACCGAAAATGCATAATGAATGTAAGAATGAACACTTTGGGGAAAACCAAAACCATTACGCATTACCAAACTTTATTTCAGATAAACAGGAGGGTCTATAGCAATAAAAGAAAAGAAAAAGAAACAAAAAACACACAAGATAAGACCACAGCAGTTCATTCAATTCATATGTAGGCTATCTCGCCAGATACAGTAATCAGAGTGCCGAGGGACGCTTAGTTCACAGCTAGGAGGGAGAGTCTGTCTTCTTTTACTCTCCAGTATTGACCCATCTCGCTTGGTCTGCACCAGAGGTGGAAAGGTAAAATGAAAAAAAAGGGAGAAAACAAAACTAAATCACTTATTTTTCCTTCTAACAAACGCCTTAATTAATCTCCTGATGGATGTTTGCCCAGGGGTTGATGCTTGATGTCGCCAGTTTCTATACGCTGGCAACTTTTTAACAGTAATAAGATGGACTGATGGGATGCTGCCTGCTTAATATCAACATCGATTTATGTTGTCTTGAAAAAGATCTTCTGTTGATTTTATCTGCAGCTTAATCAATCACTGTTCTCAGGAGAGCTGTTCAATAATGAAAAATCACTGTAATGTTCCCTAATATTCCTATTAGGACTATAATGTCAGTGCCAGTGGTCTGTAAAGGAGCTGCTCAGGAGAGTTGATACTTAATCGCGCTTGTTTTTTTTATGTCTTATAATATTCCTTGAAAGATTTTCACCTCGAGGCTGGAAGCTTCATGCAACAGAGCTTCCCTTTTTTAAATAGTATTGTCGGTTGTGCGGAGAGGTGTTGGTGGTGAATCTGACCGCTAATCTAATGCGTTTAACGTGGGTCTTTGTGTCTTATTTGTGCGTAAAACATCAATCTTTACGCACAAGGCAAACACTAGAAAATTGTTTATGCATTGAACTACTCTGCTGTACAGAAGAGAGAAGTATTTCAGTCTGTTTGGTTAAACAAACCTGCCTGTGGCGACTCCATGTCAGGCGTTTATGGGTATCTTGAAGTGTCCCAGCCAGTGAGAGAGAGTTTTATAATCCAAACAAGAAAATACCATGTGTATAATCTTTTAAAGTGGAACTACCTTTCCTTTTCATGGATTTAGAAGCAAAAAAACTGTTTTTGTCACCCTCTCACAGCCTCTAAAGGTTTCTCATAACTGTCTATGCCAAAAAAAAGACTGAAAACTTGGCATAATATTTTTTTTTAATATATTCTCACCTCAAGGCCCACTTGAGATGAATTTATTGTGTGTACACAGTTTACCAAAGAGGGAGCTGAGAGAGAGGGCAGCTGTGGAGAAGTTGGTTACATTCTAGGTTTTATTGATTTAGGGCTTATTCAGGAGGCTAGCCGGGGCTTTCTGCAGATCTCATGACTCGGATTGAGTGGACCGTCTGCCAAAATGTTGTTTTGGGAGAACAACAGCGTACAGAGAGAACAGTGGAGGCTTTCTTTACATCACACTTCACCTCTGATGTGTCCTGCCACTGTGAACAGCCGTAGATCTTCACATTTGATAACTGCTGACACTGTATGTAAAATCTAGAGACTGTCCTATCCAGATAAATGGACAGCTTGAAATGGCCTCGGTCCAAGCAGGAAGTATAGAGTGAAGTTGTGGTGTTCAGGGTAAAAGCACGAATAGTTTAACTTGAGACCGGAGTTTCACTTCCGTCTTCTACCACCATGCAGTCATCATTGCTTTTTTTAACCATGCCCACAGTTTTTCCCCTTAACCAAGTAGTTCTGCTTTTAACCATGACCAGTTTCCTAAAGATTACCATATAAGATTACCACTATATGTCTAGTTTTCTAAGGCACTGACAAACTCATATTTTGATATGATGACTTTGATTGATATTCTGTTATTTTTCTGACAATATATGAACCAACATTTTTCTGGGAACTCCCTCAAGCTCCCTTTTGAGCTCTCTCCGCTGGTACCCCCAATAGAGGAGCTCACACATGCTCAGCAGCAGCAGCAGCAGCAGTATGCAGGATGAAGCTTCCTCAGCAGTAAACTTTTACAGATGCCTCTGCTCCGCTGTCTCCGGAGAGATGAGCAAGGAAAGCAAAGTGAGACTAAGAAGTGTGTGTATATATATATATATAGAGAGAGAGATAGAGAGAGAGGGAGGGATGGAAGTAGAGGGGGAGGAAGTAACGGAGACAGAAACGGGCAGAAGGGAAGCTGCGAGAAGAAGTGAACGAAACGGAAGAATGATTTTTTAGCCTCGCTGTTTGATCCTGTTTCTTCATTCCGTTTGATCGCAGCTGTGCCTGCAAGGGAGATAAACGGACATAATTGGCCACTCAAGACCAGCTGTCTGCCTCTATAGTGTCTCTGCTGAGATGTGCTGGATGATGAAAACAGGCTCACTGTGATGCACAGTGTGAGAAGTAAGCTAGCGGTGGGGCGACTGGCCCACAGGTATGCACCGAGGACTGGTTTACGAGACGGTGTTTGACAGCTGCAACCAGTCCAATGAGTTTAAGAAGTCTCAAACAGAGTGGGGAGACATTTCTTGTCCAGCTTTCGGGGTGAAAAAGTCAACAACTCCACCTACATATATGGAAACCAATACGTCTGGCATAGTTTTAAGGTTCACTAACTCTGCAAATAATTGCATTCTGGTCGTGCATGCTACAGCATGACTGCATGCTTCCACTTGCTTTTAATTGTCAGGTTATTGTGCTGCAGAATTGAACAACATTTGCTAATCTATAAGTTTATGTATCCCATCTGTGGCTTCCCATAATGCATTAGGTATTTTCTAGCCTCCAGCTTTTGCCCCACATCTAACTCAACCTGGTGCCTTGTTGCCCCGCGGGGGCCGGCTTGTAATAATTAAATGTTACATCGGTGGAGGTCATAATGCTTTGTAAGCTCTGATTGGCCATCAATAAAACAAACCATCCATGTCATTTGTTCACACAATGGGGTTATAGCCCGTTTTAGCTCGCTGCCTCTAACGCAGCCGTTCTGTGTAATTACTTTGCGTGAGAAAAGATTAGTTATTAGCCTGAAAAATATTACAGATATTATATTCTATAAATATGAATTTAACTGTATTGGCTCCTTTCACTGTAATTGTGTGTTTCCACGGATAATTACTCAGATTGGCAAGCGTACTTCAGAAAAGGCTGGAAATACATCAGCGTATTATTGTGGCAAGAGTAAAAAAGAGTGAATGAATGATATGAGGAGCAAAATATATTAGCAGCTGGCTATAAAAAGAAAATCAGCTCATCCAGACGTGTTTGTCTCTGCATTTTCTAGTTATTTCCTATCATTATTTCTTCCCCTGTGTGAGTCGTTCTTTATTACTGCTGTATTATCAGATGTGTTAGATGGTTCGCTGATACAGAAGGCTGGAAAACACCTTACTTATATAGCTTTCGAACCTCCATCCCAGTAAAGCACACTGAAACAACAGAGCAATGAAAAGAGAGCGAGTGAGCAGAGAGGAGAGAGAGAAAGTAGTGCCAAAGAAAGAGAGAGAGAGAGAGAGAAAGAGGGGGAGAGAGAGCATGAGAGGGCATTAGTGAAATAAGAGGAAAGCAGCAGAGTGTGAAGCGGTAGTTGAGTGGAGCCACCTGCAGTAAACCAACCTAGATTTATTCCCCTCTGTCGAGCACAGGAGGGTTTCTGGCCAAGGTAAAGCATATTACTAATAAATACGCTCATTATAATATAGGCAATTTTCTAAATGACTATCTTGAGAATGAAATTACATTATAGTTGATTTGGTAGATGGATTCCTTTTCAGCTTCCACTCACGTAATAGTTTGGATCAGAGGCCATTTCATCGAAACCGTTTATTCAAGGATAGTAGCCAAACCAAATTAAAATATTTCAAGCAGTCCCTTTACTGTGATTGTTAGATTTAAATCAGGGCTGTCAAAGGTAACTCAATATTAATACATTAATGCAAATTTAGTTTTAACGCCGCTAATTTCTTTAATGCAACTTGCGAGTTTTAGATTGTAGCGGGCTCGGTTTTAAAGCTAGAATGGAGATACTGGTATCATATGAAACTAAATAAACCTAAGGGATAAGTTGGTATCAACCATGTCATACTAGCTGGTCGAGAAGGAGGCTAATTAATGCTCCAAATTTGTTCTAAATTTTGGCGAGGAAAAACTGGCATGGTCATTTATGGGAATGAAAATGGGTTCTATGGGTACCACGAGTCTCCCCTTTACAGACATGCCCACTTTATGATCATCACATGCAGTTTGGGTCAAGTCATAGTCAAGTCAGCTCACTGACACACTGACAGCTGTTGGGCTGCAGTTTGCCATGTTATGATTTGAGCATATTGTTTTATGCTAAATGCAGAACCTGTGAGGGTTTCTGGACAATATCTGTCATTGTTTTGTGTTGTTAAATGATTTCCAATAATACATTTCTACATACATTTGCATAAAGCAGCATATCTGCCCACTCCCATGTTGATAAGAGGATTAAATACTAGACTAGACAAACTACTATGATACTGTACTAGACAAATCTCTCTTTAAGGTACATTTTGAACAGATAAAGAATGTGCGATTAATCGCGATAAATATTTTAATCGATTGACGGCCCTAATTATTAGTAAAGTATTTTTGGTAATTGATTACTAAGTTACTCATCGGATTCCTTTCCTTAAATATATACATACATTTGCATAAAGCAGCATATTTGTCCACTCCCATGTTGATAAGAGTATTAAATACTTGACAGATCTCCCTTTAAGGTTCATTTTGAACAGATAAAAAATGTGCGATTAATCATGATTAAATACTTTAATCGATTGACAGCTCTAATTTAACTCTTTTGTGTGTGACAACTGAGTATGCTAATCTGTGGCAGGTGACACTTTGCAGGAGACTGATTTCAGAATGATCCTGCAGGTAGCAGGTGTTTCTCACCAGATTTCAGGATTAAGGGTTATCCTTTTTCATCTCCCGAATCAGATTGCTGTTTTTCATTTCCTTTTATTCTTTTTAAGGCAATTTTCTCAAGAAAATACATTTAAATTAGCCGTACAACTTTAAAAAAAAAAGAAAAGAAATTAAGGAATCTAACGAGAAGACATTATAGCCTTGCCATCATTAGAATAATAGTGGGTCGGTCTACTGACATCAACAACCTAGTTTGCAGCGAGCGAATAAACATTAAGCAAATTAACCTTCGGCTCAGGCTCCCTCGCTCTCTCTCGTCTGTAAAAGGGAAAGGACAATTAGTGGGTCCGGCAGGATGTTCTAATTACAGTTATCATGTCATTAGTAAACTGTTAGTATTCTAGTGTCTTCATTGGCCGTTGGTAATGACTGGAGTAATTAGAGAGGAAGGGGAGATCAGTGTGTGCGTGTGTTCTTGTATTTGTACACTTGTGAAGAACAAATGTCCTCAGAGGGAAGGGGAGATCATGGACATCCTTCAAATGAGGACATTTTCCTTCTTTTAAACCCGTCACCCACACAAAGAGAGATGTTTGTGCGTTAAGCCTTGTGTGTCCTCAGTAGTCCCTCCAGAGCTGTGCCGTGCGAGGCCACAGGTTGTTTTCCTTTTCCTCTCTCCCTTCACGCTGAATCATCCTGTTGTTTTCCTCTTTTCATGGCACTTCACCTCTCCTTTAATAGCGCTCTGTCTCTTTCTCCACACCTCCCCTCTGTCAGTGTTTTCCCTCGCTCCGATTAAGAAAACCCCCCCTCGCCTTCTTTTTCGCCCCGCTTTGCACGGTGGGAAATCTTCCTTGTCTTTTCTCTCTGACTCTGTCAATCTATGCCGACCTATGTTTTCTCATCCTTCTGCCTGGAAGAAGCTCAACTGTTGGAAATCCATTCACATGGTTTGTTAGAGCGACTTCATTCATTCACATCTTAAAAGGCTTATTTACAGCATTAAGTAGGCTGCTTTTAGTATTTCTGTTACAACCATTTAAAGGAGCATACACGGTTTAGGTTCCAGTGATCAACACAAATTCTTTGCATAATTAACTCTTTAGTATATTAAGATGAGTGATAACAGGCTCCAGCATTCTAGTAAAGGTCAGAAGTTTAACTTTTCTGTCATACACAGAGTAAAGATTTTCAAACTAAAAGCTGAAGATGCAGCTCGGATTGTGTTTGGATGTATTTAACAACATTACATTCTCACTCACAACTAGTCAAATACAGACGGTTCAAACTACGATGCTCTAGGTACCCGTCTAGCGTCAGTTTTGGACGTATCAGGGAAGGTGTGTCAAGTTTCTGCTTGTTACATGCGTAGTGTCTTTTCAAAATAAACTTCCAATGTAGGTTTACTTACTTTTTAGGTTTAGTTACGCAACAAAACTACTCTTCGAAAACGTTGTTGTTGGGGTTAAAATAAGTATGTTTATTACGTAAAATAACTACATTTGTTACGTAACTGGCGTTAGTAACGTACGTAAGTTACGTAATAAAACTACGGTAAAATAAATTAAAGTTGGCTCGGTTTAACGTGGGACACAAACAGCGGTTTTCTGGGTGGTGGTCCTGTGTTTGTTGTTTGATCCCTATGAAGACCTTCTGGCTATTTAAACTAAGTCAGTTATTCTGAGCATCTAATAATGCTGCGGATGGATTTATATTGGAGATAGTTGAACATTGTTTTTAGTATTTTTTGAGACAAGACTTCAAAGAAGACTTTTTTTAGGGTGCCAAGAACCGACTGTACCAGTACCTGTGTTTATTTAACCTTTCTTTATTCAGAGAAGATGGCTGGGCATACAGGCTCTTTTATAGCGAGGCCCTGTTAACTGAAAACCGAGGCAGGAAACTACATACAGCATAGCACTTGACCTCAGTGGTATGATTAAAGGTAATCTTGAATAGGAATGCATAAACAAGACGTCAACTGAAGTTAATAAGGACCAGATAGAAACATGGGGCCCATCAAAAACAGATAGTAATGCCTTTAAATGCTCCTGTGATTATAGCTGATAGTGAGAGACTGTCCTCTCAAGAAAAACGACGAGCAAGTGCTCCAGGATGACTTATATTTACGTTCAAGTCCCAGCAAAAATGTCTGCGCAGTGAGGAGGTCAAGCCAGAGCATTGTCACATTGTCACATCATAAAACAGATTTATTTTTTCAACAGTGATTTGTTACGGTTTTTGGAAGGCGCAGACAGATTATGTCAGACTGCCAATAGAGGGATCAGAAAACCCTTCTATGTGGCGGTCTAGAGGGGACGGACGGATCACAAATCAATTTATCACAATAAACTCGTGGACATCGAGGCTGTTGGTAGTTTAGTTGTCCACTTTGGCTGATCAGTTATCCAACCATGGCAGCATGAAACGTCCCGAACCCAACCCAGTCGGCAGAAAAAGTATTGGCATTGTACGTTTCTGCACACCACAGGATACGTTGAATGTCAACGCACAGTGACACGTGATTAACGTTGTGAAACGACTGGTTAGATTTAGCCAACAAAACTACTTGGTTAAGGTAAGAAAATACAACACTACCCTTCCCATGCACCCTTAGTGGACTTTTTTACTTGTTATACTCATTATTATACCACAAAACTTTCATACCATGTAAGTTTTGATGACAATCCCTCGATATACATCACTTGCTCTGACCAAATGCAAAAACGTTCACATTCAACATATCCGTGGTTTGCAGAAACGTACAATGCCAACATTTTGTCCTGGTGACTGGGCTGCCCAAACCAATTCATTTAACCTACAACTCTTCCTCTTTAGTCATATTGGAACATCTACCTTTTCCTATTACACTTCTTTTTGTGCCCTTTCTCACACTGTTCTCCTTCAGTTAGCTTTTCATTTAGTCATCATTACTCTTATTGATCTAAAATCTTTCTCTGTATCTTCCTTTGTCCACTGCCATATTACTCACTAAAGCCTCATAGATCAGGTGGTGTCTTTGCTCCCGAGTTGAGAAGCTTGTTCTCACGTCAGTTCTTTTTCTGTATCACACACTCATCCTTCTTTTTTTTATGAGTCTCTCCTCTCTCTGTTTCTCAGACCCTTTGTAGTCCTCCGCCATCCCTCTGTCTGTTTCACACACACTCACTCTTTTCTCTCTGTAGTTTTCCACTGTGGCTTAATGCAGGGCACCTGGAGGAAAGCACTAACCCACCTGTTTGTGTGTGTTTGTGTGAGTGTGTGTGTGAGCGAGTTGTACTTTCTGTCCAGTGAGCTTTTCTGTGCTGCTGACTTTCCCTTTTCCGATGATGAGAGACAGATGTTCTGGCATTATGCTCTCTTTCTTTCTTTCGTACTGCTCAGCCTCCTCCTTCCTTTCTTCCTCTCTCTCTCTCTGTCCATTCCTGAGGTTTCCCAGGTTTCAACAACTAAAAGCTCCTTGGTTCGGATCCAAAGAAGACATTTCAGTTTGTTATTTTCAGCGTTTCTCATATTCCCAGAGTCACACAAAAGCTTTTTGCAACAAATGTGTCATATTTCCACCGTTTAAGGTAACAATGCCTGAAGCGTTTTGTGAGTGTTTCATAATGCTGGAACTGAATCCATCCTGCTGGAAATGCATTTTAAACGGTAAGAAATGCATTGAAATCAATGGGGAAATTAGCATTTATTCCCCCTCAGGCTTTGATGCAGATGGTCAGAGGATATTGATTGTTAAATTGTTTCCAACAAGGTCACAATAATGAAAATGTGAGAATCACTGTACTGTTTTGAGTATTGGGGCCAGTGTTGGTGGCCTGTATATAAGAAGTGGATGAAGTCACCATGAAATCACCTATTGGTTTGTGGACTGCCATTTGAAGCCTCGAGTTTGGCATTTCAGCTGTCGCCATCTTGATTTTTGGTCATCGGCATCTTGGTTTTTGGCCGTTGCGATCTTGGTTATTTGCAACCCGAAGTGACACGAGAGGGTGGAGCTAAGTGCAACCGAATGCTGAAAAACATTTGGTTTGTGAACTGCCGTTTTGAAGACTCGAGTTCAGCATTTTGGCTGTTGCCATCTTGATTATTAGCCATCGGCATCTTGGTTTTTGCCCGTTGCCATCTTGGTTATTTGCAACCCGAAGTGACACGAGAGGGTGGAGCTAAGTACAACCGAACTCTGAATAAGATGTAATAAATCAGGTGAGAAGTAGGCTCATTTTCTCAGAGACTTCTATACAATCAGACTTCTTTTTTGCAACCAGAGGAGTCGCCCCCTGTTGGCTGTTAGAAAGAATGCAGGTTTAATGCACTTACACATTGGCTTCACTTCTCAGACCTAGGAGTTGCCCACTGGTTTCCAACAAGGTCACAATAATGAGAATGTGGGGCTCACTGAACTGTTTTAAGTATTAAGGCCAGTAGTGTTGGTGGATAATGACTTGATCTGCCAAGCAGTAGCTCTCTGGTTAGCTGGGTGAGACACACTTTCTCACTTTAGTACACAAACACTTGCTAAAGCACTAATGCTTTCATTATGGGCTCCGGCCAGTGTGAATGAATGCGGAATATGCTCCAATAGCAAAGTTCTCACAGACCAAATCGATTGCGACAGGCAGAAAGTGTCTCAAATCAGACTCCCTTACTCCGAGGGAAAATGAATCTGTTAGAGAGCTTATAAACAAGGTCAGAGCATTTGCATTTGGGGCCAACAAACAAGGATCTAGTTCAATGTTGCAATGTGGAAGCATGTGTGTGTTTTTCTACATGTTGTGGGATAGTCCGTGTGTCCCGTGTTGCTGTGCATGCAAGTTTTTATTACATCTCTATTTGGGTGCATCTGTGTGTTGAGGTGTGCGCATGCGGCGAAAAGTTGCTGAATAGGTGTTATCAGGATGCAACACTAAACGTGGCGGAGAGACATAAATAATGCAGTGACCTGTCTTATATCCCTGCTTGACTGCTTAGCGCCGTTTACTGCTGCTTATTCTCTGTGTGTGTGTGTGTGTGTGTGTGTGTGTGTGTGTGTGTGTGTGTGTGTGTGTGTGTGTGTGTGTGTGTGTGTGTGTGTGTGGTCTGAGGCAGAGGAGGATAAGCGATGTTCAGCGGTTTGTGTTTGTGCATTTTGTTGTGAAGCTGTGGTCTAAATACAACCTCTCCCTGAAGATCACACATGCTGATGTGGCTGAGAGAGAAAAGCTGTCTTGTGTGAAGTCCGAGGTCAAGAGGGAGGGACGTGTTTGTGTCTTCTGTGAGGGACAAACACAGACAGAGGAAAAGTGTTGATGTGGTTCTTCTGTTTCATTGTATGTTGATATTGCCTTCTAGACATCTTTTTCTGCCCCTCTTTCTTCTCTCTCTGTCACTTTTACCTGTTTGATCATTCTTGACATGAATTCAGGCTTTTTTTCCCAGCTCAGCATCTCCTCTGTTCTGACACACACAGACATTAAACTTTCTTCCCAGCATGTAGGTGCTTTGTGGAATACAAATCAGCGTTGCTATAGATTTACTTTTGGGAGCTGCATTTATATAGTTTCCTGATAAATATACATAAAGACGGCAGTGAGCTGTCTTACCTAAAAGATAAATGTTCCGCTCCTCCAGTGCACTGTTCTATCACTGCGGGAACTCTTCATTATAATGACTGATGAGCTCAGCCTCAGCATACTGTTAATGTCTGCATATGTATGTGTGTGTGTGCGCCAGTGGGCAACACGGGGCTCTGAGAAGTGAAGCTAATGCCTTAAACTTGCATTCGTTCTAACAGCCAGCAGGGGGCGACTCCTCTGGTTGCAAAAAGAAGTCTGGTTGTATAGAAGTCTATGAGAAAATGAGCCTACTTCTCACTTATTACCTCAGTAAACATTGTAAACATGAGTTTATGGTCTCAGTCACTAGTTTCAAGTCTTCTTCAATACAGCATGATGTTCATTTAGTAAATTATGGTCCCATTTAGAGTCAAATAGACTTTAGGGCGTGGCTACCTTGTGATTGACAGGTTACTACCATGGCTTTGTCCAGTCTGGGTGTTGTCCGTGTTTTTGTAGTACATCTTTAACCCTTTCACAGAGTATTTTCAGTTCATGGAAGTTAATTGTAACCATTTCTGTTGCCTAAAAATGTCTTATTCAGCGTTCAGTTGTACTTAGCTCCATGCTCTCGTCACTTTTGGTTGCAAAAAACAAAGTTGGCGACAGCCAAAATGCCAAACTCAAGGCTCAAGTCCATAAACCAATGGGTGAAGTCACGGTGACTTTGTCCAGTTCTTATATACAGTGTATGGTGTGCGTACGAATCAAATAAACAAAGAGGAACAAATTTACTTACAATATGTTTGGTGGCACCTCAATGTGTGTGACTTCCTGCCCCGTTTGGACGCGTTGAATGACTTTGTGTGTGTCCTGAGATTGATAGACCCATGAACCTGAGCAGACACAATACTTCACACACACACAGAGTCTGCCTCTCCATCACACCAGCCTTATTCATCAGACACTGGGAGGTGATGTCTTCATAGGCTGCACGCCAGAGGTGACAATAGGAGAGGAGCAGGGAGTAGAGGGTATAGTTAATGTGAGTAGAAATATAACAAATTGCATAAACAGACGAAGAAAAGCACGCTAGTTTTAACACTAAAACAGCTACCCCAGCTGCCACCCTAATTTTGGATAATCCAATAAAAAAAAGAAAGAAACGAAGCTCTAATGTCCGAGTGCAAGTGAATGCAGCTGCCGCTGCCGTTTTCTACCCACCCCGTCAGCCTCTTTCCCAGTCTCGGCCGCACACAACAACTGCTGATGACTTTTCCCTGCTAGATGTGTTTGTAGGGGTTGAGAACTTCCACTAGCAGAAATATAGAACGGCTGTAGATGGATAGTGGTGGGTTGTTTTGTCGTCCAAATTTGGAGAGGCCACTCATATCCCCCTCAATTTTGAAAGTATTCGATTGGCTCAGTCTGACGGGCAGCGATCCGCCCTGGCCAATGCCAGGGTTGTACATTTAAACTTGTCTACCCCCTCTACTGTGTATCCATTGGTTGGTTAAGGAAGCTGAAAGTAGGTTGAAAGCTGAAGCAAAGTAAAGAGTAAAGCTGTCCTCTCTAAATAAAAAAGGAATAAACTTAATTGTCTCGTTCAGAGTTTCATCTGGGGGCTGAATCTATCGAAAACACATTTGCACTCTTCTCTTTTGAGACCCATCCTACCTATCTAATAACAACTAAGTATGCATTATGAGTGTCATGCAATAGGTTATTAATCAGTGACATGTCTCTACCAACCCTAGATGTTTCCCCCTCGCATCGCCTCAGCATATGCCAGATTTTTTTGTTAGAGACAGTTAGCTACACGCCGTGTGCTAAAAGTGGTGTTTGGCTGATGCTGCTGTGAGATTCCAGAGTGGTTAAACACTAATCCAGGTGGTGCTGAGATGAAATGCGTCTGGCCGGGTTACACAGGCCGTGTAACTCTACTCCTGTATTACTGTATGTCACCAGGGAGATTGGAAACCGATAGGAGGAGATAGACATGACGGGTTGGCTCGCAGCATGACGGAGGAGGGAGAGACAGACAGAGGCACCGAGATACGGAGGGCTGATCATTAATTGCTTGCAGGCAGTGTGAGGTAGACACCAGATATAGATGCCAAAGTGTCACTCACTATGTGCCGATCCGACCTCCCCTTGCAACCTCCTTTATGCGTCGGTATATGTGCATGCATGTTTGCAAGCTATGATTTTAAAATAAAGTGAGATTTTAGCTGTTTGTTTTACCCTCCCGTGTGAATTTGTTTAGAAGACGGTGTCTGATAAAGTGTTTATCCTGTGTGTGTTAATGTTTGCATGCGTGCCTCCTCTCAGAGTAGGTTTACAGTAGCCGGTCTATTTATAGTGGTAAAATATGTTGTGTTCTGCTGAGTAGTTTGACTTGGCTATGTCACCCCACTCAGCACAGCGGCAATAAATAAAACGTCACAGCACAGCGGGCCGGTCGGTGGCACACGGCAAGACGTTACACAACAAGTTTATTTCTCTCTCTTCTTCTTTTTTAATGAGGAAGTTTTCTTGAGGGACATTCAGCCCTGATTGAAACAATAATATAGACCATCAGCAGCTTGATTGTGAGTTTGTTATTTTCCCTCATAAACAGGAAATTATCTAAGGGGTTGCTCACCGGCCAAGTTCTTCCCACTGAGCAGTCGACACTCACAGATGCTGTTTTTATTAGTGTAACCTGGTCCATCGTGGCCATCATTTCGCCCAAAATATTTGTTGGAAATTCATCTGCTATGTTCTCTACTGACGCCTGAAACTATCAGTAGCTGCAACCTCTAGTCATGTGGACAAATAACGGAACATTACGTCATTCCTCGAACCCGCACCGTCTTTGGTGAAAGTGCTTTTAAAGTTTTTGCGCGCTCATCTTGGTGTGAGCTACAGAGTCACTTTAAAGATCACCTATTAGGCTTTTGTGCTTTTTCTCTTTGCTTTAGTGTTTTATATAGTTGTTTGTGCATGTAAACGGTCTGCAAAGTAGGTCCTCTTTATACTAGATTATTTCATAAACACAGAAGATTTTAAAAACAGGATTAAGGATTATTTGACCTCTGATGTAATTTGCTGTTTTGTTTGTGCTTTCATGTGAAACTTTTTATGCTGTCGTCTTGGCCAGGACTCCCTCGAAAAAGAGATTTTAGATCTCAACGGGAATATCCACGTAAAATAAAGGTATACATTTCTAATAATAATAATAATAATAGTGTACAGTGTAATCACAGTTCTGTGCAGAAATAATTCCTTGGATAAGATAGTTCTCTCAAAGTAATGGTCTTACTTAACAAAATATATAACAAACCAACGTCATCTCATCCAACGGTTTATATGATATCTCTATGAAAAAGTTATTCCTCTTTTTTCATTAATTTTCCGGCGAATTCCCAGCAACACGTGTCAGTTTCAGCTCAGTACACGCATACAGTCTTTTCAAAATGAACTTTTGTCTTCACAGGAAACAACTTCCTTAGGTTTAGGCAACAAAACTATGTAGTTAGGTTTAGGAAAAGATCGTGGTTTGGCTTTCATAAACACCGGAAGTGGCGTTACATAAGTACAAATAAATCAACATTAACTTCTGGTTTCACACGGGGTGTGAACGTCGGCCTCTTGTGTGAAAGTCTGGTATTTTTTGACCCACCCATCCATCCGGGTGTCCTCCCTACGTGACGCTATTTATATCTCCTGGTTCAAGATTACATGAATTACACACAAATTTTGTGGGATATTCATGAATTACAGTGCATTAATTTCCGTAGGTATGTCTACGAACGATTTACGAGAACAGCCTGAACAAACACAAAGCAGTTGCTTTTAGTTTTCTCCCATAACCAAGACTACACTACTTAAGATATCTCTAAAATAAATCTGCAAGCACAGAAGAAACATTGTATTACTTACTTCTATTACATACTTCTATTACATTGGTGCGGTGTTATTTGGGGGATGTTAAACGAGCAAACTAACAACCTTGTTTCTTGAGTGTCTTGTGGCAGATGGTGGCTCATGTTGTGCCATTATACTGGAAGTGCTTTGACTTAACAAAGACGATACTCAGTAGTGTGTCCACCATGATGGTTTAACTTACGTTTTGCAGATGTTAAACAATGAAGAAGTTCAGCCCATGCTGAACGTCTGTACAGTCAATCACACATGGGCAGCCAGCGTGGTGTACAATAGCCGCCATAGATGGAATACAGTAGAGTTGTGTGAGTGTTATGCCGTCGGGTGTCACAGATATATGAGTTACCCCATCTATGTCAGGGTACATCTGCGGCGGTGAATGGGTGGCATTGTTTACGACACGACGCAGACGTATGACCGCTGACAAGTGGATCCGCTCTGTGACAGTGACTGCGGCATCTGGAGGGCTCGTTCGCGGTGTGTGCATCTGTGTGTCAGTGTTCATGGGTCAGAATGGAGTCTTTGTGTGTGGTGATGCTGAGTTGACCTTTGACCTCCACATCCACATGAACACATAGACACACATGTCTTTGTTTCTCATATCCTGTCTCTGCAAACACAACTCTTATCTGCATTTTATCAGAGTTGAACTCAGTGTGAAATCAGACTTAATGACAAATATGGTTGAAAGAAAAATAATTCATTTAAAGAGTTTGTATGTGGACGTGCTCCTGAAAAGCAAACAGCATTGACCCCGATGGTGCTCTACACTTACATCTGCTGCTGTGAAGTTATTACATTGGAGGTTTATCTGATTGGTCTTTCAATAGCAATTTATTTCTTCACCTTTCCTCTTATAGATCCCTCAAACGTCTCACTTTTTATTCCCCCATTCATTTATTTTTAGCTCTTTTTATCTCACCGAGAAACAATAATCTATGATGTTTGTCTGATGTGTAAACTTGTGTATTAACCTACGGAAAAATATTCAATAATCTTAACAAAGCTTTCATTTTCCAGCTTATGGAGCTTTCCATATATTACACAACGTGATTTAATAGATCAAACCCACAGAAAATAAACATGTTTCTGCAGCTATTCTTGAGAGGTTTGATGATAATTTCACTTTCTGTCTCTCTCTCTCTCTCCATCCAGCATCTGAGCCCTGCGGTGGCTTTTTAGATGCCAGCGATGCCGGCTATATCACCACCCCCGGCTACCCGCTGGAGTACCCACCTCACCAGAACTGTCGCTGGGTCATCACTGCCCCCGAGCCCTCGCAACGCATCGTCCTCAACTTCAACCCACACTTTGAGATAGAGAAACTGGACTGCAGGTAAAAACCAGATGGATGGATGGATGGAAGGATTTTAAAGGCATGGGATGGGTGGCAAAAAGAGGATTTGGAGAAGAAAGAGTTAAAGAGTGATTTAAGAGATTTCGTTAGGTCAGATTGCAATTACACTGCTTACTACAATATTGTGAAAAAACTTCTCTTCCTGTCTCTTTGGAGTTTCTGCCTCCACCAGCCTGTCTCTGTATGAGAGTTTCTGTATTTGGTGAACTTCAGCCCACTCTCCTCCTGTTTCTCTGGCTTTAGCTATCCCATAATAATCACTCAGGGACCTCCCTCGGTCCCCTGTCTCTAATTATCAAAGTCTAATTGCAACACGTTTGCTGTTCCAGGATGGTTTTTCACACTTTGAGAGGAAGAGTTAACACAGATTAGAGGATTTGGTGTCCATCGTTGTTTTTGGGCTGTTTGGCTTTGGCTGCATGGTGTAAGGCTGGAAGAAAGGCAGGCAGTTCTGCAGCATGAAATGAAAATACGGCACGCAGAGATCAAGAAAAACAAACAGGCATGCTGGGAAATCCTGGGAAAGTGCTGGCAGAGCGGTACCACACCAGTGAAGAATCACATTAAGATCACTGAAGGAGTGAGGATAGTAAAAATCAAGTTTTTATAGGTTACAAGGTACTTTAAAGAGGAATATGAAAGAATATTAAGACATTAACAACTTTTCTTTTATTTGTAGAGCTAAATTTACATGAAGTACAAAGCCTCACTGGGCTTTTTGTTAAAGTTAACACATTATAAATGTTGAGAGAATCAGAAAGAGATCCACAAATGAATGCGTCTGCAGCTCATATCATGGCAATTATGCAAAAAGTACAACAATATGATTACAAGTCCAATATTTATAAAACCAACTAAATAAGTGAAACGAAAAATAATTGGATGACACATTTGACTCTGTGAGCAAAGCAGAAGCATTTTTTTAATTTTCAAAATAATTTGGAAAGATGCTCAGAAGGGGGAGCTACTAGTTATCTGAGCAGAAGACATGCACACAAAACACTAAAACATCTACGTGTTTTTATGAAGTCTTCTTGCCTTACTGTAATTGAAACTACTCCTAGTAGAGGAGAGAATCTAATGGCCCCTATGAGCCACAGATACAAACCCACTGACTCAGGCTAGAGGGCAGAAACACACACACTTACACTTTTCCCCCCTCTCCTGTTATTTCTCTGTTCCGGTGCTTTCCCCTCCACTTATTAACATTTCAGCCGTATCAATTATAGATGGGTGAATTTCCCCACTCAGATGTACCAAAATCATTTGGTCAGACATTTCTTTGTTGGAATTGAAGCATCAATATTTCACCGGCTGGCTGTTTGTTGAAAGGCTGAAAGGTTGAGGAGGCCCGCTGTGCTCTGCCCTGCTCTGTTCTGCTTTACTCTCGCGCTGTGCTGCTGTGGAAATGAAAAAAACATACTCCTCTGTCTCCCTGTCTTCGTCTTATTTCAGTTTTACTCTACAGTTCTTATCCTCGGATCCGTTTTATTAGATGCTCTCTCTCTTTCCCTTCTCTGTTTACCCACACTCCCCCTATCCTGCATGCATCCCTTTAAAGTCCAGTAGTTTCCCAAGAGGAGAAAATCTGGTTGAAACAACTCTGATTTATTTATTATGCCACACACAGTACAGTATGTGTGTATTTGTGGTTGTTCTATATTATTCTTTGGTTCAGTTTGCTTCCAGTAGTGACAAGTTACATTTCTTTGAGAAGTAACTGTTAAACCATGCCAGTAAAGGCCCTGACACACCAAGCAGACGATCGACCGCCGGACAGTTTGGGGTTGGTGAGCGTCTGTCGCCCTAGTTTTTGCGGTGTGTCTCGCACCGTCGGCTCTAGTCTGCCCGTGTTGGAG
This sequence comes from Sebastiscus albofasciatus, assembly GCA_916701655.1. Lineage (NCBI taxonomy): Eukaryota > Metazoa > Chordata > Actinopteri > Perciformes > Sebastidae > Sebastiscus > Sebastiscus albofasciatus. Next base: position 19,169 of record CAKAOI010043591.1, on the reverse strand, counting down.
TTTTTTTGGCCGATTCAGCACGTTGAAGCCCGTCGGTGAAAGAAATCACTTTGATTGGCTGTTCAGCTTAAACCAATCAGTGCGCAAGAAGAAAAACGGAAGTGTGGAAAGCAAGCCAACGACTAAAGTCAAGAGGAAAAACACAGAAGGCTCTCCTCATTTTTCAGCTATATCTCATCTGATCATTCCAACACACGGATATTTTCACAACAACATGGCCATCTGGAATGAAGCTAAGTGGTGAGTCAGAGTGGTGTGAAAATGGTTGGTAAACGCTGCTTTGTTTCGTGTACGTATCATAACAACGGCTTGTATATCCGCCGTCCTCGGTTTTCCGGTTTCCCTTTTTGAATGACGGATACAGACTACCGCTACCTGCTGGTGTGGAGAGTTATTTCCTCTCACTCAAGCGCAGAACGTACGTGATAACTGACCGTCAGCTGTCATCTTTGCGGTGTGTTCAAATACAATTTGTCAGCCAAGACAAAAGCGACGTGAGGCGACGCAACGGTGGTCTTCATCTCCGCTTGTTCTCTGATGCCGGCTTGCTGTGTCCGGGCCTTAAGAGTGAGGTATCTGCAGTGTTGGTGGTAACATCTCCAGTCTAATAGGCTGTTATTTACAAGTGTCCTCCGGTGTGGAGCTATTTAAGTCCACAGGCGCCCAACGCCTGGCGTGTGAGTGTTTGTGTGTGTGTGTGCAAGGGTAGGCTGAAATTGAGCTGTTAGGTTCAGAGGGCAAAGAGGCCAAGGAGACGAAGCGGAGGGTGCGTGTGCGTGTCTGCGGGGGGGCAGACGTACGAGGTCAGCCAGTGATTGTCAGCAACACACACACATACCAGTGTCTCCGTCTCCCTCTCTGCATGTCAAATGTTGTTTCATTTGACCCTGTTTTTATCTCTTTCTCTAATTTTATATTTAATATTTTTTATCAAATCATCAGATTCTTTTAATGTGGCCATAGGAACATTCTGTTTTTTTTCTCAAGCGTGTAAACTTGACAACAATCTTTGAGAAACAGAAAACTGATATTAATCTTCAGTTCACGAAGAGGAGAGCACACACACTCATCTTGTTGAGACAAAGGAGTCATCTGTTTGTAGACAAAGACTACATTATGAACAGGCAATATGGTTCCTCTGTATCTCTTCATCACATCAATAAAAACTCATGATACGGGTTCATCTGTACACACAAACAGCGCTGTTATGAATCTGCATGCTCCGGTCAGACGGGGGCTTGTTTTATTATGTCACTGCGCTGAAGCAATCTCATCTACTATGCTCCTGATTGCAATTTAAGATGGTAATCTGTAATCCATAACGCATCACATTTTGTCAAGCACGCTGCCGGCTCCGCATGCAAAAATCGATGGAGGTGTGGTCGGACAGAGAGAGATGTTTTCATTAAGATTCATATACAGTAGCAATTTAACAGCCGGAGGGAGTGAGAGGGATGAAAAGAAAGCTTGTGCCTCCGCTAAGACCAGTATAACCATGACTTCCCGTTTCCCTTCACATGACCGGCATCATGGTACCACATTAGACCATCACTGGTGGCAGGTTTCAGTTGTCACCCAACAGCTGTAGTGTTAGTGTGATTCAAAGCTGAAAACCACATGATGGACTGGAGCACAGACAGATGAGACTCTGTCTGGGTATAAGCACTTCACAACCATACGTTTGTTTTTTACGCCCAGCTTCATGTGCAGTTACAGTTGATCAAAGTTATGTGCAACTGTTAAAGAAAACTTTATTTAATCTGAAAGAGCCTTTTGTTTGGCGTGACTTTTATTAGTTAACGCGCGGTAGCCGTCGACTTCAGTGTGCTCTGAGGAGAACTAAATCAGAGCAAGCGTGTGTTTACCTTGGAAAGCCTTTCACAACTCCTTTCTGCTTCTAATTTATTTCCAACCATCACTTTCACTCTATCACTGTAAGCGCAAGGTTTAGTCAGTGACTTCATGGAATAGTTTGACATTTTGAGAAAATATGCTTATTTGCTTTCGTGCCGAGAGTCAGATGAGAAGATTGATACCACTCTCACGTCTGAGAATGGTAACGATCTCCTCTAACTCTTGCAAATGAGTGTGTTTTCCTAAAATGCCAAACTATTGTTTTAACCCTGCAAATGACAGTAAGACATCAACAGTTTGAACCCAAGTCTCTACGCAGCAACAAGTCACCCATTTTGAATGTTATCAGCTGATTGAATGGGCGTTATCAGTGCTTCTCACAACCATTCTTATGCTTTAGATGGGGCAACCTGCACATTGTGAAAGTGAAACAAAACAACTTTAGTTTTAGGCAATAAAAACTACTCGGTACGGTTTAGGAAAAGATCATGGTTTGGGTTAAAATAAGTACTACATAAATGACATCACAAAACTATGGTAACATAAGTAAATAAATACATTTTCACACAGGACACAAACAGCGGTTTCACGGATAAAAGTCCTGTGTTTGTTTTACCCATCCATCACCCCAGACCGCCACCCAAAAAAGGCTCTTTATACTCATCAATCACCTGACTTCCACCTCCCGTCGTAATTACTACGGCCAGTAGAGGTCATCTTCTTGTATTTGTATCGGTGATCAACCATGTGAATAGATTATAACGGCCTTCTGAACCTAGTAGTAGGTGTAGCAGGCCCCTTCTGACCCATATATGAGGCTGATAACTACTGATAACACCATTTAATTGGCTGATAACATCCAAACTGGGTGAACAAGTCCATTTAACAGTATTTTTAAATGTATTCCTTTTCTCTTGGAGTTTTTCAAGAATCTATTGGCGAGAAAAGCCACTTAATTTAGTTTTTTTTTTATTTGTAGAATAGAGGAAACCACCTCTCTTTAATGATGAATATTTATGATGCAGATTAATCTCGTCCACGTGGCAACTGCCAAGATAGTTAAGGTCAAAAAACTGCTACAGAATCCTTTTTTTTTTCACAGTATGTAGCCTTTTGCACCAGCGGTTAGTTGTGTGCTTCACATTTTCCCCTTAGCTCACTGCACTGCTCTGTCTCAGAAAGCAAGATCTCTATTTGGAGTGTTTGGAAAGAACACACACACACACACACACACACAGCTGCTGAGGGAAAAGTGCAGCGTCAGGGTCCGTTGAGGGCAGGCTCAAATCATCCTGACTGCTACCTCCTCTCTCTCTCTCTCCTCTCCTCTTTCCTCCTGGCTCTCTCCCTCTCCTCTCCCCTCCATTCATCTCACCCTTCCTCACCTCTCCCGCCCCCTCACCACCGCCCAATGGACCCCATCTATCATCTTTCATCTGCTCTTGCGCCTTCCCCCGTCCCACCTCCTTCTCCCCTCCGCCTCCCTGCACGCCTCCTTCTTCATCACCTCTCCTTCCATCTAATGTCTCCCCCTCTTTCCTTCCCTTCCCTCCTTCACATCTCCTCACCTTCATCCTTCCGCAGTGTGCCAATCTTTTATAGGCCAAATCATTATTCAGCATTGCATATGAGAAAACACAGGCAGAGAGCCAAATGCCACACTCCCTGTCTTTCTCTTCCTCTCTTATTTCCTCATATCCCTCTCCTCCCTCTTTGAAATGCATATATTCTTCTCTCTTTATCATTTATAGACCTTTCTTTCCTCAGCCTATATCTGTCTTCATCCTCTTTTATCCTCCAGCCTCTGTCTATCCATCACTTAAATCCCCTTTCTATATATGTCTGTCTCTTATTCTCATCCTCTCCTCATTCTCCTCCTTCTCCAGGCTTCCTTTACCTCACATCACACCCAAGTCAGATGCTGTCTGTAATATTAAAACACACATGCAGCTCACATACGTATGTCCGCTTGCATAAACAAGAGAGACAATAGAGGTATGAGCAGCTTTTGGGCTTTAAAATAAACTCATAAAAGCACAGCATCAGACGGGCACGTAGGCAGTTTCACGGTTATGTGGCTTACACAATAAGTGTGGAGTAAAGCAGTGAGTTAAGAAGTGATTTATATGACAGAGAAGCTGCAGTCAACGATAATGGTTTCACTAATGATTTAGACCTTGTCTTTGTACTCCGCCTCAATCAATCATTTAACTTCATGCTAGGTCTAGTTTCTCTTCTCTTCTCTTCTCTTCTCCTCTTCTTTCTCTTCTCTCCTCTCAACTTATTCTCACACAACAGTTCGTATATCTTAAGAAAAAGTTATTCCTCCTTTTTCGTTCCTTTTCCTACAAATGTCCAGAAATAAGTGTCAATTTTACAAAGTTACATGCATACAGTCGTTTCAAAATAAACGTATGTCTTCACAGGAAACAACTTCCTTAGGTTTAGGCAACAGAACTGCTTATTTAGGCTCAGGAAAATATCGTAGTTTGACTCAAAATAACTGCGGAAGTGGCGTTACTTAAAGGACCAGTGCGTAACATTTGGGGGGATCTATTGGCAGAAATGGAATATAATTTTAATAAGTATGTTTCTATTGTGTATAATCACCTGATAATGAGAGTCTTTGTGATTTCGTTAACTTAGAATGAGCCGTTTATATCTGCATCCGCTAGGGAGCGGGTCCCCTTCATGGAGTCCACCAAGTTGCACCGCCATGTTTCAGAACGGACAAACCAAACACTGTTGACATTTCCTGCTTGGGCCGGAGTCGGTAATGTTCCTGTCATCGCCACTGCTCTGTCTCTCTTGCTTCACCACTCACTTTGCACATACACACACTCTCTACACACTGGCTCTACAACTGGCTCTAGAGAGGGCCATTGGTGTTTTTGCATCGGCCACCGTAGCTCTCCAACATGTTTGGCGCACGGGAGAGGCTCCGGTTGGTTGTAATCTCCTCACCTCACAGCTAGATACTGCCAGATCCCACACACTGTTCCTTTAAGTATGTAAGTTGTGTAACAAATAAATCAACATTAACTTCTTGTTTCACTCGAGACATGAACGCCGGTCTCCTGGGCGAAGGTTCGGTATTTTTTCATCCAGCCCAACCTCCTCCCTACCGCCACTCTTTATGTTTCCTGGTTCACGATTACGAGTTCTCACCTTTGCACAAGTATGTGAACCTTGTAAACATACTCCACTTGTAAAGTACATGCATTGTTATAGAAATCTTGGAATACTTGATCATCTGCACACATACAGACACACCTGACCAGCAGGTGGAAGTCCTGGGGACATGACCAAGAGCGGAGCAAAAGGTAGAGTGATGTGATGTGACAATGGCCTCAGGGCAGACGGGGAAACAAGAGGAAGTTGGGGGGGAGAGATGAAGAGACTATATGACAGAGAGAGGAGCAGCATTTGGTGTGACAGTGGATGTTCGGTTACCAGCTGTGGGCGTTTAGCAGCTGCCTGCATGTTTGAGTTAACATCACAGCGACTCTACCAGCAGGAGAGCCCCGCGTCCAGACAAGCATCTCAGCACAAAGCTGGAAGACAATGTTATTAGAAAGCTACAGAGAAGGGAGGGGAGAGAACATCCTGGGACCCAGATGCGCCTTACAGCACAGTTTAGGCTGCTGATAAATCAAAATTCCTTTTAGGAAGATTACATAGATGCTTAAGTAGGGATGCAAACCTTTTACCTCCTATAGTTGTTGCAGGGAGAGGCGACTGGCTGATTACGCACCTGATTTCGACTGTTATCGGGCCGTTAAATTGGCGTTATCAGTCGCTATAAGAACCATAGATGTGGGTAATTAGGGGCCTGCTACGCCTACTATGTTGTAAAAGTGAAAATGAAACTTAAAAGCCACACGTTCTACACGTTCTTCTTAACTTTGAATGAAATGTTACGTTTTTGAACACAAACAAAAAGGCTTCCTTTTTCCGCTTAGTTTCACACGGGATGTGAAACCCGGCCTCCTGGGAGAAAGTCCTGTCTATCTATGGTGCTTGTAGCGACTGATAACGCCTATTTAATAGCCTGACAACAGTCTAAACAGCTGGATTACATCACTTATGTGCCAGCGAGCTATACGTGATAACTTTCAACAGCAATTTTATTCAGGCAATCAACAACTCGAAAAAATAAAACTTAAAGAAAAGTTCACTTCAAGTTTACGCTTAAACTGTTGTAATTACTGTCTGTGAGATGAAATAGCTCTGACTGGTCTGCAGCAACAACTATTAGGCTTTCCTTCATGTTTGTGGTTGATAGTTAAGTCAGGCAGACACTTCCTTTTCTTCCTCCAATTCAACAGCAGAGATAAAGCAGCAGTGATGTGGAGCTTAAATCAACTTGAGGCGCAGTTTGTTTCTTCGAAAACACAGACAGAATACATGAACTTCAGACACTTTCATGCTATTGCAAGTTAGAAAAAGGCATCCCTCGCTGCCTAAAACATGTCCAGCGCAATCAACACCTCCGCCCGTTTATTAAGAGACCTGAGCCAGGTCCACAATCACTCCCTCATTCATTCATTCACTGCTTCCTGTATAGTAGACACTCAATAGTCTACTCAATAGTGAGCAGTAAAATTGAGATTTCTGACAATTACTAATCATTATATTTTGCACCGGCGACCTTCACATTGATAAAATGCAGCGCATTGAATTCTTGGATTGTTAACAGACAGTAGTGGACATGTCATGGACACTACGTAGCAAATAGGGAGGGACAAAAACCGCTTACAGAAAAAAGGTCTGAAATTTGAAGATTTGTTAAACGCCAAGGTGATGACTTTAGGAAATCCTCTCTCTCTCTCTCTCTCTCTCTCTCTCTCTCTCACGCTCTCACGCTCTCTCACACACACACACACTCTCAGGTAATGATGATAATATCAGTAGTCTGATTTACAGACACTCCCTAAGGCCCTGAAGGTCTGCCTGATCAATGTCTGTTACTGTAATGAGTGTGTGTGTGTGTGTGTGTGTGTTTGTGTGTGGGTGTGTGCGTGTGTGTGTGCGGGTGTGCACATGTGTGTGTGTCTGAAGGACTGACCCTGATCAATGTGTGTTAAAGCCATAATGAGGAATCGATTGGTTGTCCTGGAGACTACTGCTGGACACACACACATACACACACACTGTCCATCTGTCTGCAGTAATAGGCCTATTACTTGATAACAGTGAAGTCAGTCATCCTCCTCACTCTCTATTAACTGCTTCAGTGACAGACTGACTACGGCTGCTTCTCCTCTACACACCTATATGAATATACTGTATATACAGCGTGTGGGTCATACTCATAAACCTGAACTAACACGGACCAAATTAAAACACACAGGGCACCCATTACTTTATCCAACTGTCCGTGCAAACAAAACACGATTCACTTAATGAGAATTAGTGCAAACTAATTTCCAGACTGAGGCGATAGCTATGATCCCTGTATGGACTCCCGATTGTTAATCCAGTAGTAATATGCAGCTGGAGGCTCTCTTAGCTTGAATCTGATGTTTTAGCACTTAACAATCCCCCTTTCAGGCTCTGTGTTTCAAATACTGTATAGTGGTTGCTTATGAATGTGTAGTGTTTGAAATTCTTTGTCTCCAGGGATGCATATATAGTATATAGGAGAATAATAGGAGTAAGTCAGAAACATCAGTAGCTGAACTAGAGCCTGCCATGCCTTATGGGAATTATCAGTGCTGCTGGAAGCTTCTTTGAACAGTCGGAGGGCTCGGCTGAATCCACCACCTCCGTAATTGTTCAGTCCAGTTTTACTTCCCTATAAACCACCTTAAAATAAATCGCACTGGAGGGATTTAGCTTGAATTGCGTCATTCACATGACTGAAGTAGGAAAAAGTATGTATATAAATGTATATATATATGAATCTACTCATAGTTTCAGTTCCTCTGAATATGTTTTTCATGGGGCCACCCATGATTCACTTCTCTTTCAGAGAAATGTGCATGAGCAGATGGCAAAGTTGGAAAAAAAACAGAACAAAGCAGATAATTATAAAAACATAATAATGGAAATGTCTTCCCTATTTGTTAGAAAACAAAATATACCCAGTAATAGTTTGTTTACACATTCACTCTCCAGTAAATCTCTTGAACTGCAGTTTATTTCATATTTTACTTAATTGAGTGGATTCTCAAATTACTTCAGTGTAATTTAGTTTAGTTCTAAGTTTGCTTTGACTTTCCCTGTATTTGTCTTACAAACATATACAAAATAAAGACAACAAAAGACATTCAAGACATTTAAATTAGGACCAACTCGCAATATGTGACATATTAGTGTTTTAATGCACTTTCATTCTCTTTTTTTCAACATCGTGAAAACACTGACTACGTTTGCATGCACAAAATATTCAGTTTTTTGCCTTTATTCTGAAAAAGACAATATTCCTGCTAAGCTGTTTACATGGCTAATGAAAATGAATATTCCACTAATATTCCCATTTACATGCAGCCGTGCATACTCTGATTAATATAACCGGTGTGAACACAGCCTCCCTCTTTCATTCCTTCAACCACCTTCTTGAAAAGGTCAGCATTGTGATATTTCCACGTATCCAAAAACCTGTTGACATCCAAGTCTTTCATAATGTTTAATAGTAGCTGTGTTTCTCCTTCTGACCAGAATTGTAAGCGTTTCTTTTGGGCATGCATCTCTGCAAACTGTTGGCTAGTTGGTTTGTGTACAACGCACAGAGCTGGGCGTAAACAGGCAAGAGGCCGTGTGTTGCAGACTGACGTAAAAACCCCAATTGAGACGTACGGTATATTCTGACTGTGCTGTATACATGTCCAAAGATTGCTCCTAAAACCTGAATAACATCAGCATATCCCACATGTCTCCATTTGGAATAAGGCTTAATTCAGAATATCCAAACAGAATATGCTGTTTGGGAAAACAGTGGAATATTTAAACGTAGTCACTGACACACATTACTACAAATCTGGCCTGCTTTCAGCTCTTGTTAGTGTGTGTTTGTGTCAATGTGTGTGTGTGTGTCTGCAGACGCTCTGTCTACCGCTAAGGGCACCCCTGATGTTTGAAAGAAATGTGCAGGTGTAAGAAGACAACTCTCGACCTAAAGAGAGAGAGAGAACGTGTGAAAGGCAATTAAGACCCAGGCAGGAGGGAGGAGGAGGAGGAGGGAAGAGTAGGAGGGAGGAGGGAGGAAGGGTGGAAGTGCATCTGTATCCAAACATTTTCCTTGGTTCTCGTCAAACTGGCTTTGGAAAGCTTTCTCTCTCCTGAAACACCCCCTACCCCCCAAACACACACACACATGAATCTCTCATGATGTTTTATTCAGCTTTAAGCCTTACTTCCTCAATATGTGTTTACAGTCACACATGTTTCTCCGTCTTTACAGCTGTAACCTCCCATGTTACACATCTTGGAACCAACATTTGTTTTTTTTCCTTCATGTAAGCGAGGAAAAAAACATCTCATACGCTGCTTGCTAACAAGGGAATTTCGGGAAAAGGGTGGGAGAAACAAATTCAGATTTCTCGTCATTCCCTTTGGCAAGTCTCAGAACATCGCTGATTGGCTGCAGTGGGATATGTTGTGGGAGAGGAGAGAGATGATGGGATTAAACAGTTTGTTAGAAGCTGTGTACCTCCTACACAGATTGGAGGAAACCTCAAACCCTGCTGTAGCTCCATCTGAGCACGGCTACGGGCTCTGTGTGTGTGTGTGTGCATCGTGTGTTTATGTGTGAGACAGAAAGTTAGTGTTTGTGCAGGTCTCTTGTGTTTGCTGACTGAGAAGTAGCTGTGAGTGTCTTTCAGGCTGTAGGGAGGGACACCTGTCTCTGTCTGTCTGAGTGGAGGAGTTGGCAGGGTGGATGCAGTGTCATGTTCTCTCTCTCTCTCTCTCTCTCTCTCTCTCTCTCTCTCTCTCTCTCTCTGACTACGTCCACACTGTGCCAGCTGAATTTGAAATCTTTAGTATTGCCACACCTGAAAACAGAGCTTTTGTAAACAGCTCCCACAGTGGATGAATCTGAAACATGTCAGCGTTATGTTTTAGTGTGGACGAGGAAAACTGAGCTTTGGAAAACAATTAGCCTACGTAAGGTTGCCCAGACACTAGTCATGTTTCCATTCATTTTCAAGTGAATTTTAAGTGAACTTTTGAAACGTGGAAAAAAAGAAATGGGATCCAAATCATAACGTTTCCAGAAATCTGTGTAAAACCATGAAACCATTACATGCATAATAGAAAACACATCATAAACATTCAAAGCTTCATATCTGCATATAAAAGCCTTACAAAAGATGAAATGTTAGATAAATAGACTATCACAACCCACAAAGAGTGCAGTTAGACAACCACATACACAAATTACCACGTCAATCTTAAGTTAAGGTAACTAGGTCCTCCGTTATCCCTAACGACGTTTGAATACAAGTCATGTCAATCAAATATTTCTTAAATTAAATAATCAATAATATGAGTGAGTGGACACGATGACGTTTGCTGAACTTTTAATGTGTTTTTGACCATGAAATTACTTCTGTGAATGCTTGTTTAGTGATATTATTTATTTTTACATTATAATATATATATATTATAATGTAAAAATAAATAAAACTTAAGATAAAAATAGAAAAATGTAGACATTGCAGTTAAAAATTATACAAATAAGTGAGAACTGTGCAAACACTGCAACATTTAAAGAAACCTATTTAAAGGTAGGTATTCTGTATGCATGTAGCCTACAGTATGTATATGTACAGAGACCAGAGTGCAAATGATCAGCTAAGGAATCCACAGATGATTCATAGTCTTCATCTATCTATCTATCTATCTATCTATCTATCTATCTATCTATCTATCTATCTATCTATCTATCTATCTATCTATCTATCTATCTATCTATCTATCTATCTATCTATCTATCTATCTATCTATCTATCTATCTATCTATCTAATTCTCCATCTTCCCTCTCAGCATTGCTAATAAAGATTTGTTTTAAATTGAAATATTCACAAATCAAAAACATCCTCTCTCTCTCTCTCTCTCTCTCTCTCTCCCCCCATCTCTTCCTCCTCTGTCTCACCCACACATTGGCTCTTGGCCACATGGTTATGCGCCTGACAGCACATTAGAGAAAGCTTGAGAGGAGAGAGGGGACAGAGAGAGAGAAAAGGAAGAAGTCAAAGAAGAAAAAAAAAGACAGCGTTGAAAAGTGAAACACTGAAAAAATAATTAGGGAAAGAGTGAGCCAGGAAGAGGAAGAAAAGGAGATCTTGTCAGGATACGAGTAGCCGCTAAACAAAGTTGTCATTTCACAAAAGAGGAGGAGGAAACTGTCACCGGGATGAGGCGTTCTCTTGGGGAAATATGACAGGAACTGTGACACGTACACACACGCACACAGATGCACACACACATGCTCACAAGCGCAGCGACAGCTTGCGTCATAACTGTGGTGTTATAGTTCCACGCAAAGCAGACACAAAGCATGATGGGAGAGTGGGAGGTGTACGACCCGCATTATGTCAGGAGCTTGCTCACCTGTCAGAAAAACACAGAAAACCCGACACGAACTGCACGCACGTACACAGGGAGAGACGAGAACACTCTTTTGTGTGTCTTTACACACATTACACTGCGTCTGTGCACAATAGAGATCTCATGTGTGGACTTGGCAGCCTTTTATAAAGCTAGGATGGTTCTCTAGTGTTGAATCTGCACCTATTGGCGGAGGTTTCTTCATGTCTTTTACGCCGAAACCACGCCAGGCTGTGGCGTAGTGTGGCTCGCACTCAGGAGGCCTGTTCATGCGTTACAGGCGGGAAGAAATCCTTTGTAACATTGTTTTTCTGTTTACTGATTGGCTGCAGGTAATCTCTGGCTGCAATTCTCCGCAGCTTTTAGTTTGGTCCTCTCTCAAGGTTGTAATAGCTTTGAATTTTCAATTATTTTTTTTTTAGTTTTGAGTTTTCGATTTAATTTTAGTTAGTTTTCAGAGTGTGTTTGCTAGTTTTAGTTTAGTTTCAGTCAAGATTTAGTTTTAGTTTTAGTTTTTAAATCTTTAGTTTTAGTTTTTAAATCTTTAGTTTTAGTTTTTATATCTTTAGTTTTAGTTTTTATATCTTTAGTTTTAGTTTTTAAATCTTTAGTTTTAGTTTTTATATCTTTAGTTTTAGTTTTTATATCTTTAGTTTTAGTTTTACAGTAGTTTTAGTTAGGGCCAGCTATGGCGCAGTCTCCTGGAAGGTCAAGTTTGTTCAATTTCTGTGGTTCAATGTCACAATAGTTGACGGATATCCGTGCTATCTCTTTTTTTCGGTAATGATATATCATAGTTAAAAAACTAAAACTGAAATTAATTAATTTACGTTTATTTTTATAGATTTTTTAACCAATGTTGTTTCAGTTTATTCTTAATTTTTCTTAAAGGAAATAGTTTTTATTTAGTTTCAGTTAACTAACAATATTTTTCACTGCTTATTTTAGTTTTAGTTTCAGTTTTTAGTTTACTATAATAACCTATAATATAAGGGCCTCTCTGAGCTCGGAGCGGCCACCACAGTTTTCAATAGAGATTACATGGCAGCTCCCCGCAGGCTGCACTTCACCGCTGCTCTGGTGTGTTTTCAGTGTACAAGACAAGAGGTAATAAGAAGAATTCGTACACACAAACATTTGATTTGATAACTCTGACAGTTGTAGTAGCACAGGATTATAATGTAACTCATGTCAAGTCATGTGAAACCAGTTCTGCATATGTGTACGTTTTGTGTCTATTTGAGTGTGTGTTGGTGTGTATATCTGTACTACAGTAATCACCATTGTGGAGACAAAATTACATTCACACGGCCACATTAAGGTGACTAACCTCCCATTTGGGGACACAAAGCTATTCCCTAAAAGTCACTTTAGGTCTGAGATGTGGTTTCTGGTTAAGGGCTGGGTTACGTGTCGAGGAAATGAATATTAGTTAATGTAATGTCCTCTTAAGTGACAACAGCAGTGCGTATGTGTGTGTATTTTGGCTTCCAGATTCAGGAATGATACTCCACATAACTGTGAATGCATGCTAAGAAATAGTGAAAAGATTAACACCCCTTTTATATTCATGCTTCTTTAATGTGTCTGTAAACACCACGTGTGGTATAACATCCCATGGCAAATGAAACTTCATCTGTTGAGTCACTGGGAGGCCTTCTGTCGCTGGTTTGTGGTGTTTTTTAAAACAGTAAATTAATGTTGTGTTTAAAGCTTAAACTGTATGGAAAAGACAGGATGGTTCTTTTGAGGTTGAGGCATGTTCATTTGATTGCTTTAGAGAAATATAGAAAGCTCAATATCGGGGCAATTAGAGGCGCTGTGGTTAGAAGTGATCGATATGATGGACGAAGATGTGCAAATAGAGTCCAGCCATAAGAGAAACCCCTAATTGAAATTTAATTCCCTCAGCTCAGAGTCAAACTTTGTCTTCTTTCAAGTCAAGTTGCTCGAGGAATTTCTTTCCAGGAAGCTATTTTGGAGGCAGGCAGGTGCGTCGTTGGTATCCAGACACAGAGGCAACACTCCTGCTGTGGGTCTGGAGACGCGGCCTAACATTAGTGGTCAGAAAACATGAAAGAAATGGAGGTAAAAATAGATTCAGCACCTTCCCTTTATGGATAGAAGGGGTCCCAGGCAGCCTTCCTGCCTTTTCTGTCTGTATTTTTAGATAGATTTAGATCTGAATGCATGGCATTTTGTATGTATGAATAGTAGAAGTTGCAGCACTTGATGTGATATGACAGGAAATGTCACTTTAATGTCAGTTGTTGACATTCCCATAAACCTGTGTTGAGTCTTTGTGTACTGAGGAATCCTTGTTAATCATTATCCTCCATTTAGTACCAACAAGATTAGTTATATTTCAGCCTCCCTATAACAGTCAGCAAAAAGTGAGAGGTATTTCGAACCAGGAAAATGCTGAAGTGACCTAAATCCACTGTAAAAAGTGGAAAATGTGAATTTCCCTGAGAACCGAAGGCCCCCAGGCGGAGATACAACCATTATTGAATTAGACCTGGGCAAAGATGTAAACTAGAGTCATTTGTTCCAGATGAATCCTTTCCTAGCATCAAAGGCTGTAGGTAGGGAGCATCCATAGTTCAAAAAGCTCTCACACTCTGACTTCGACCCGAGTGTGACATAAAGCAACAGACATGTGAGGCACATCCTCTTGTTTTATACACATGACTTGTTTGGCATTCATTTCTTCTGAAAGCATTACACTGTTTTAAAAATATCACGAAACTTGTAATTCACTTTGACAATAACAAGTAGTAATGAAAAGCTCGAGTTGGGAATCAGTTTTCCTTTGAGTTTCTAAAGTGCAGCACACATGCGACACCGCTATTTCCTTCTGCAAGCTGAAAGGGAGCACGTCTTCTCATATTCATACTCTCCTTTTGTTTGTATTATAATATAGTTCTAATCCATAAAATGGTGTTCTGTAGACTATGACGCCGTAGCAGTTGGGAGTATATAATCACTCCATTACAGTGCACTTATTGAATTTTAAGATGGTTTCCCTTCCTATTTTGTCCTCATGCAGGTGGTTCTTTTCTTCCTCGCCATCTGTGAACTGCCAATGTGTCTTCTGCTGCATTCATTTGAATTGTAATGACACCCGATGCCTCTGCTGATAGTGACTGTGCCTTCAGAAGTCCCTCTAGCCACTGATAGATGCAAACAATTTGCGCATTGCTTCCGTTTTGTAGCCAAAACCAATGTGATGCCTGCCAGATGAAAAAACTAATAAAGCAAAAACAAAAAAAAAAAACTAATAACGTCAGAGGCAAAGCAGCTTGAAAGGATTTAACAATTTCCTCTTCCTCAAATTAAAGTCTCGTCTCCCCTCTTCCACAAAACACCTCATCAGTGCATGAATTAAATGTCTGTACATCAAGTATTAGTAGATATTTAGCACTGTGGGTTATTAATGCCCGTGTGTTATTGCGTTTCACTGAAAGGTAATAAAATGGTGTTGATTTTTTCATTGGTTAATCACAATCTAAGCTGTGTGTATGTAGGAGAGAAGGTATTTAATGATATGTGTTTGTCGTCTGCAGGTATGACTACGTAGAGATCCATGATGGGAACTCGGAGACGGCTGACCTACTGGGGAAGCACTGCAGCAACATCGCCCCGGCACCAATCATATCGTCAGGGCCATCGCTCCACATCAAGTTCGTATCGGACTACGCCCACCAGGGGGCGGGCTTCTCACTGCGCTACGAAATCTTCAAAACTGGTAAGTGGATGCTACTGTTGTTTTTTTGTTTTAGTCAAATCCCAAAGTTCCTATAATAAAAACTATACGGTGCATATATACTGTATATAAGAAATGGACATAGTCACTGGGATGTCACCCATTGGGTTGTGGACTGCCGTTTTGAAGCCTTGAGTTCAGCATTTTGGAACCAGAAGTGACACAAGAGGGTAGAGTTAAGTGCAACCGAATGCTGAATAAGACATTATTAGATGACCAAAAGGTTATAATTAACTTTCATGAACTGAAAACATACTGTGAAAGGGTTAAAGTTGTAAAATGAAAACACGAACAACTCCCAGATCGGACAACGCCATGGTATCACAAGTTAGCCACGCCCTAAAGCATATCCTGCTTTATGGTCTATTTGACTCTAAATGGGACCATAATTTACAAAATGAACATCAGGCTGTATTGAAGAAGACTTGAAACTAGAGATCGAGACCATAAACTCATGTTTACAATGTTTACTGAGGTAATAAATCAAGTGAGAAGTAGGCTCATTTTCTCATAGACTTCGCTACTATCAGACTTCTTTTTGCAACCAGAGGAGTCGCCCCCTGCTGGCTGTTAGAAAGAATGCAAGTTTAAGACACTTCCACATTGACTTCACTTTTCAGACCCGGAGGTTGCCCACTGACTGTATATCATGCGGAAAATTTGTCAAATCAGGAGCACATGTTGGGTTTTTAATAGTGGTGCAGTCAAAGAGGGCATTTTGTGTTTTGATATTTCACTCAATATAGCCTAGAGTTAATGAGCCAATGGAACAAGCAGACACAGATAAACAGTACGTGTGCAGAATATTGTCATTTATTTCCTCCTTTTTTTATTACATACTGCAGACAGACAGTAGAGAGTTGACAAAAAATAAGGAGATGCAACAAAAGTCTCAGGCCAGACTTGAACGGGTGATGTTGTGATTATGTGGTGAGCAGCTTAACCCCTAGGACTCCAGGATACTCCAGTATGTGTCATTGTTATATGGCTTGGAAATGTTTTCTTCTTCTAATAAAGTGACGCTCTACATGACGTCTGTATTTTGAGAATCCAAGACTCACAAGAGGAACATTATCCCTGTAAATGACCTTCACACACGGACAGACTTGAAATGGTAATAGTTTTTAGCTTCAAGTTATCATTATGAAGTAAATGTTGATTGCACAATGCAATGGCACCATTGGTGTTTCGATCAGTCCCCGCACCAGATGGTTTGTTACACAGAATCCTCTGAGAAGCCGTCATTGGAAACTGTTTAGAAAAGGGCAGGCACTTTTATAGAATACTTGGCAAACTCTCGCCGAAGTCAGTCGGGAGAAGAGCGAAAACATTTTTTCCATCGAGAAAAGCCTTCAGTGTCGTTCTTTGCTCTTCTCTCAATGAGGAAATACTCTCCAGTTCTGATATAACTGATGCTGTTGCAGCATCTACGCTAACCTCTTCAGGAGCCACCATTATTTTTTAATTTGTCATTTAATTGTCGCCTCTCCGCTTCGTGTCGTCACGTCACACACACCTAAACCACGCCTGTAGCTCCTCACAGGACGCTGATTGGTCCAAACGCATTACTTGAAGCCTGACGAGATGGATTCATGTGTGATATTGCGAGAATCCAAGGTAATATAACCCTATAAATCTGTCTGCCACTGGATACAATCACCCGGGAAAATAAGGCTTTTTATTTGAGTCAACCATTGCTCAACCAAAACAGGAAGAAGATAGCGCTTTTGTTTCCCCCGGTAGCTATCAGTAGCTATCCCCATGCAGTTACCAAAGAGTATCAATACAAGTTCTTTCGAGTTAGTAATGTAAATAGCAGACAACAACAACAAAATGCAGCATGTCTTGTGTTCTTGGGAATTGGGACGCTCTAAGGAAAACTGAAAGTGATCCAGAAAGTTTTAAAAGTTATCTGTTTCCACTTTCACAAACGTGAACAGGATTTAAGAGGGATTGCACCTCTCCAACAGGCTATTAGTGACTGTATTACAATCTACTCATAGAGGACTCAACATGCTTCATTAGGTGACCAAGCGTCGTTTATCTCGCTGGTGTCACGGGAGACGGAGGGAACGAGACGAGAGACACAGCAGAGGACCCTTGAGAGCCCTTTAGACTGTCCAGGCGAGACATCTCTCCCCTTCATGGCACTTTGTGTGTGTGTGTGTGCGTCTGACATGGCTCCCCTTCACGCTGCCATGGGTCAGCCAAAGCGAGACCAATTGAGATCAAGGGCGAGTGAGACAGAGGGGCGCATAGTGTCGGCCCCACAGCCATCTTGTCCCGTTCCCCCTGAAAGCATTCCACACATGCCCGCTTAATTGAGTCCTGAGCCCTGTTCCCCCGAGACACACACACACACACGCACACGCATACACACACGCACAGAGGGCTGAGGTTACTAACACAACACGTGCGGTTGTCGGTGTTTCTCACTTGCTGGCACCAGTCTGTTGGGATTTCGTGTGTGTGTGTGTGTGTGGATGTGTGTGTGTTTTTTGTGCCTGACACAGTCCACCTGATGGACTTAAAAACAACAAGGGTGTCAGTGTTCACACCCTAGCACCCTAGGGAGAGAAAGACCGAGAGACAGAGAGAGGTTTGTGAATCAATGAATTGATTTTAGATGTATGACATCATACCAAATCATATCATATATTCAGTCAACAATTTCAGTACATTACTGTTGTTTATATAACAGTAAGTAAGAGTAAAAAAGTTATGTCACGTCTAAATCCAACTTTGTAAATCCAAGACTGGTTAAATCTTCTCAAAGAAGAACATGCAGTCCTTCAGCCGTCGGCAAGAAATGTTTTTTGTCATTGTACCTTTCAGCAAGACGGGGATTCTTTTTGTATTTGGTCAGAGCAAATGACGTAGTTTAAAGAAACCTGCGGGCAGGAGGGGGGAGCTGGATGGGTCCAACAAACACAAGGCTTTCATCCAGGAGACCGTTGTCCATGTCCCATGTGTCATGTTACAATCAGCCGTTTGTTTGTGTCCCGTGTTCACAACATTCAGTTTCATTTTAACTGTATAATCGTACTAGTTATAAGCCCAACCATGTTGTTTTTTCCTAACCATAACCAAGTAGTTTTGTTGCCTAAACCTAACAAATCGTTTCACAACGTTAACTAAAGGCATTGTGCGTTTCTGCAAGCGTGATACAAGACTGATATGAAACATATTCATGAAACGTATTTTTGGTTCAGAAACGTCGGCATTCAACTTATCCGTGGTTTGCAGAAACATCCAATGCCGACATTTTCTCTGGCGACTGAGTTGAGTCCTTCACCTGAGATAAAAAAATTAACATAGATGTTGTTGGAGTTGCACTAAAATCCAACCATCCATCCACCGCAACTTCTGCTAGAGGCCACTACAAGGATTTTTTTGACACTCAAAATGTTGTTGTTTTGCTGAAATGACTAGTTTTTCTTGGTTGTACGGTCTCTATTTATACAAAGGTTACCACTAAATACATACAGACATGATCTCAGTTTGTAAGGACAGCTGCTTCGATTGCTAAATGAAACATTAGCATATAGTGGACTTCCTCTAGTGTGTCTCTGTTTGTATGTATGTGTGTATTTTTGTGTTTTTGAGCCGTCCCTGGCAGTAATAATGGAGCCATTTGGAACATTCAAGCTGTTGCCATACTGCTAACAAGATCTTGTTATCCTGGAAGGTGCAGCACAACGTCTGGTTACGTGGGTGACTGGATTTTGTGTGTGTGTCAGGGTGTATGTGTGTGT
The DNA here is from genome assembly GCA_916701655.1 of Sebastiscus albofasciatus. Classification (NCBI taxonomy): domain Eukaryota; kingdom Metazoa; phylum Chordata; class Actinopteri; order Perciformes; family Sebastidae; genus Sebastiscus; species Sebastiscus albofasciatus. Next base: position 238 of record CAKAOI010043591.1, on the reverse strand, counting down.
TATACATGCTGTATAGCCTCACGGTTAACTGTCTAAACATGTATCTATCAGTGCTACACCTGCACGCTCTATTTCTGTTCAACCTAAAAGCTGTTTCACACCAACCATGGCTGAGCATCTATCTCTGAGAATATTGGAAATTATTAGCTTCTTTTTGAACATTAAAACATGAAAAATATAATATGGGGTGCAAACAATCAGTAGTTTAATTACTAATTTATTTGTATAATCATTATGT